>JAVJIF010010032.1:0-187300 GCA_038442645.1 Agave tequilana
CCAAAGCGCGTGGCAATCTGCCACCAAAATGCCGCAATTCCACGGCAAATGCCGCATTTCCACGGCAATTCAGATAAGCCAGGGCAACGGCTTTTGTGTACGACTTGTGTTCGGACTATAACTCCTTCTGCGCCTATAAATACCCCTGCAGTGCAACACAGAACGTCGTCCAGCGCAGTACAGGGCCAAAATTAGGGTTCTTCTTTTGTAATTAGGGTTTTCTTTATTTCAAGAGAGAGAGAGGCTTATGTTGAGCGTGACACCGATGTACCTTCCTCTTCTCTTGCCATTGTACTAAATAATAAAGGTAATCGTTTCTTTTGTTTATTGTCTTATGTTTTACTTTTCTTTTTATTTTCTCGTCTTTTTCTCTTTGATCTATGTTGGTTTATATGAGCATGCAAGTGATTTTGAAGCACGAGTATAACGAGTCTTAGCGAGAGCCAACGATACTTCATGGAGATTCTCTCCTCAAGGTATGTATCAATTCATACTTGCAAGGCGATGAAATAATGCGAACAGGGGACTGAGATGATCCTTTGGTTTATGCGTTCATGCCTCCAAGCAGGGTAGAAAAGTGTTAAGATTTCATATTTTTCTTCAACCAAACTGAGGTTAGTGTTTCTTCCTTTCTTTCTTTTTTTCTTTTATTCTTGTAACATTAAATCACAACACTTCTCCCAATTCTTTCTTTGCCGACTCATTGTAAAATACCACCTTCTTATCTTAACTTAAAAAATAAATAATTTTAGAGTAAAACTTACAAACGCTCCATCGCTAGTCCCTCTCTGAGGATCACGACCCGCATAGCCTTGCTACAGCGGATTCGAATTGAACACTTGCACACCTTTAATTCTTAATCTAATATTTCATATTTTGTGTGCAGGTAAAAATTCAATCAGTAGGCTCTACATCATCTCCTAATTTCATTTCCTTAAGCCTCATTTTCTTTAGCTTCATTTCCTTCATCATCATTTGGCATGCTTGCAATTGTAGGTGAATCCTTCAAAGTGATTTCTCCATGTCTTCATACAAAGAATCTATTTCTACAACATTCTTAACAAACACATTAGATTCCTCAAATTTTACATGTATAGATTCTTCAATAGTCAAAGACGACTTGTTGAAGACTCTATACGCTTTACTAGTATTTGAGTATCCAAAAAAATTGCTTCATAAGATCTAGCATCAAATTTACCTAAGTTATATTTGTATTTAAAACAAAGCATTTGCATCCAAAAACTTTAAAGTATGAAACATTTGGCTTCTAGAATAATAAATCTCAAGGATGTTTTTGAAGTATTTTTGCATAGAAAAACTCTATTTGATATATAGCATGATGTATTAACGGTCTCGGCCCATAGATAATGAGGGAGACCATATTCACTAATCATTGTCCTAGCCATCTCTTGTAATGTCCGATTTTTTTGCTCAACTACTCCATTTTGTTGTGGAGTTCTAGGACAAGATAGTTCATGCTTAATTCTATGTTCTTCACAAAAAGTGATAAAGAGTAGGTTAATGAATTCACCACCTCTATCACTTCTTATTCTTAAAATTGAAGAATCATTTTCCTTTTCAACTCTTTTCTTAAAGGCTTGAAAATGTGAAAGGCTTGATTTTTGTGCTCTAAAAAAGAAAAACCTATGTAAAACGCGAAAAATCATCAACCAAAACAAATGCAAACGATTACACTTAGACTTTTGGTTTGAGTAGGACAAAAAAATCCATAGTATCCACTCCAAAGGACGTGATGTCATGATATCCTTGATTGACTTGAAAGAGGATTTGGTTTGTTTCCCAAGTTGACATGCGTCACAAACCCGGTCCTTTTCAAAATTCAAGTAAGGAATACCTTTCACCATTTCCTTGTGTTTAACCTAGATATATGGTCAAAAGAAATGTGGCCTAATCTTCTATGCCACAACCAAGAGTCATCATCGAGGGCTTTTAAACAAGTAATATTGCAAGACATATAGACGAGTCAATCATGTACATATTGCTATCACGAAAACCAGAAAATATACATGTGTTAGATAGTCTATCAAAAACCCTACAAGCTATGTTATCAAAAACAACATCAAAACCTTTATCACAAAGTTGACTAATACTCAAGAGATTATGCTTGAGCCATCAACTAAAACAACATTTCTATTATTAAAGGGGATAAACCAAGTTTAACATTACCAATACCGATGATTTTACCCTTGGCATCATCTCCGAAGGTGACGGTGCCACCTTCATGGTATCTGATAGGGTTGCAAAGTTGTTGATGTCCCAAGTCATGTGTCTTGAGCAACCACTATCAAGATACCACAACCCTCTACGTCGTTGGGCCTTGGAAAGGACCTACATTATTGAACAATTCATTGACTTTGGTACCCAATTTCTTGGGTCCTTGAAAGTTAGTGTTTCGAACCCAAATATTATGACGAGATGCATTTAGTCTATCATCAAACAAAACTTAACTAAGTGACCTTTACGGCCACAATATGAACATGAAAACACTTTACCATACATGAATGCATGATGTGTGTGTGAAGTGTGAGCATGTTTGTGGGATTTGACATGATGTAAAGGTTGTGGTATATGAACATGAGCATGAACATGAGATTGTTCTTAGGGGCTTGTTTCTTAGGAAACATAGCTCAAGTCTATTTTTATCAAATTCACACTTTTTCAAAACTACTCCTAAAGAATCTATTCTTTCTTTAAGCATGGTAATCTCATTATCATTAACTTGTGAAAACTTGTCTTTACAAGAAATTTTATAATTGTCAAAATCTTTTTGGGTGGAAACAAGAGTGGAAAGTAATTTATCTTTTCTTTGGAAAGAGTAAAAAACTTGATGATTAAGAGACTCATTTCCTTTTCATTTTTAAATACTTTTCTTTAGAAAATCATAGTTATGTGATAATTCTACAAATGCTTCTCCTATTTCATCCATGAAAGTTTATTATCAAAAGAAGTGGAAGGGGTTACCTTGCTTGTGCCTTCATTGCCATGAAGCACATATTGGCGGTTGTCAACTTCCTCCTCGGATTCGCTCCGGAATCACATGTAGCCTTTAACGCTTTCTTTTTGTGAGGCTTCTTTGAGGTGGAGGGCTCACTTTATCGGGCATTCCGCAACAATGTGTCCGGTCTTTTGCAATTAAAGCAAACTATTTCTTCTTCTTCTTGCCATTTTTCTTCCTTGGAATTTAGCCTTGTTGTACATCCTCCGAACATTCTTTACAAGAAGTGAGAGCTCCTCGTCATCTTCTTCTTCATTGTCTTCATCGGAGTGTGTGGATTGACACTTGAAGGCTATTGTTTCTTCTTGGAAGGAGCCATGTCCTCCCTAGCTTTTCTCTCCATCTCATGGGTTTTGAGGTTCCCAATGAGACCAATTAGCTCCATCTCCTCCTTGTCATTGAGTTCCTTCAAGGTGGTTGCTTTTACTTCCATGAAGGAGGAAGAGCCCGGATGATCTTTCTAACTCTTTGATCGTTGTCGATAGCATCACCTAGATAAGAAAGTCCATTAGTGATCTTTGTAAATCTTGTAACCATATCATCTATGGTTTCATTTTCTGCATGCAAAAGTTTTCATATTGGGACCGAAGAAGGTCTATCTTAGCCCTCTTCACTTGTGAAGTCCCTTCATGTGTAACTAGCAAATGTGTCCAAATTTCATATGCGGACTTGTAATGAAAACTCTAGCTATATCATCATCATTAAGGCTTGAAGGAGTGCATAATGAGCCCTAGCATTGGCATAAACTCCTTAGTCTCAATTTCGGACCAAGTAGATTCATCACCGGGGGGTGCACTAAGGGTTTGGTCACGACCTTTGCAACTCGATTACCTAGAGATTGCAAGAAAACGGTCATTCTTAACCTTCATATGGGAAAGTTAAGTCCATCAAAACTTAGGGGGTGTCTTAATACCATCGGCCATCTTTACTAAGTGAGAATGAATGAAATATGAATGAGGTGATTAGCAAATATAGGATCTCTCTAAGGTTGTAAGCCAAGAGCCTAGTAATCAAGCTCTGATACCAATTGAAAAACACCTAGAGGGGGGTGAATAGGTGTAATGCTAATCTAACAATCTTTTTAAAACTAAGATGAATGAATGATGCAACGATCTCTCAAACAAAGATTAAGAGCTGAATACCCCGTGAAGGGTTCTGAACTCCTTCCTCCTGATTCCCCTTGAATGGGTTAGAGGTGCGCAATGCAACCTTTGTATGAGAATTGATCGAACAAAGAATGATAATATGCAATGATGAAATGCACACAAGATATATCACAAGTATCACAAACTAGAGGCAATAACACAAGGAAAGACAACTAGATCTCAAGCAAGTAATTGAAAGCAATAGAGTGCAAGAGAAATTTAAAGCAAAATGGACACAAAGCAATCGCAAACACAAGATGTTTTTCGAGGTTCGAGCCACCGCTCTACTCCCTGCTTCACCTCCGTGAAGGGTTTCCACTATCCACCGAGGACGATTACAACGGTCTACCAAAGACCCGAGCACCGAGCTCCACCACTTACAATAACCTCTACCGAAGAGGTGTCTCCACAAGAACAAGAAGAAGGAATAAGTAGCCAAGTGATCACCAAGAGGATCACAAACTTCTCACAAATACTTTCTCTTTACAACTTCCTTATAAGGATGAGGATGGAAATTTTGGCTCTAGAAGTGTAGTGAGAAAACTCAGTTGTAGAATGATTTTGCTAGAGAACACAACTGAAAACAAGCTCAAGAAAGAATGAGAAAATGGAGAGCTTAAAAGCTTTTCTTCTCTTTTGAAAACTATGAAAACTTAGGGATTTTCTTGGTATTTTGCAAGAGACTATTCTCCTCTATTTATAGGAGAGAAAAGGTAAAAACAATTTATTTTAAGCTTATTTGCTCTGAAAAAGATCTCCAAAATCTCAGAAAAAGTCTGCCAAAATAGATTACAAAAACAGATTTCAGAAATACACAAAAGAGGAAAGAGCCGTTGGCACTTTGCAGGCATGGCGGTCGACTGGGCCGGTCGGCCGTCTGCCCTGCTGGCAGTAGCCGTTTGGCTCGGGTCGACCGCTCGGGTCGACCGTCCTCTAAGGAGTAACACAGATTTCTGAATGCGGTCGACCGGACCGGTCGACCCAGGAAACCCCGAGAGCAAACCTGCAGACAGTCGGTCGACCCGGGCGGTCGCCGACAGACATGCACAAGCGGCATGTACTGTGCAGGTGCCGGTCGACCGGGCGGTCGGCCGGTCAAGCCAGAAACAGAAAAACAGAAGGAATTTTGAACTTGGAAATTTTTGAAGATAATTTTGTAGGTATATGTAGTTAAGTTTCATGTTGTAAAAGATAGTTATACATGGTGTAAACAAGATATAGACTTTAAGGATTTTTGGAATCATGTATAAGAATCAAGACATGAACTTGAAAACAAATACCAAAACTAAAAACTAGTATTTTGAAAATGTGTGTGTGTATCCTAGAGCCAATATTCTACAACATCAAACTTTAACAAACTATTTCTTACATTGGTTCTAAGGACTACAAGTATCAAGTGGGCTTCTCCATATGATCTTGCAAGCTTGATTCTTGAGCCCGAATTGAGGTGACTTGAGTCAAAACACCTTCCTTTAGGGAAGAAACCTTCTAGTTTCATTAGAACCCTGAAACACACTAAAAACAACAAATATGATTAGCACAAATAACTATATAGGTTTTTGTAATCATCAAAAACACACTAAAACGGGTGATTGTAACCTTGGGCCAACAAGCTAGCCGGTGGCGAGGGAGCCCACCGGCGGCGGGTCTGGCCGCCGGCGGCGGTCACAAAGTGAGAGAGAGAGAGGGATAGAGAGAGAGAGGAGAAGGAGGAGAAGGAGAAGAAGAAGAGAAAGGAGAAGAAGAACAGCAGGAATAAGGAGAAGAAGAACAGGAAAGGAGGAGGAGAAGAAAAAGAAGGAGGGAAGAGAAAGGAAGAGAGGAAGGAGGTGGCGCTCAACCGGGGGGCGCGGCGGTGGCGCGCCGGCCACCGGCCGCGTGGCCGCAGGCGTGGGTCAAAGCTACCCGCTGGCCTGGAACAGGGGAGGGAGAGAGAGAGGGAGAAGAAATAGAGAGAGTTTGAGAGAGAGAGAGAGAGAAGATGGTTAATTAGAGAGATAATTAGAGAGAGAGGAAGAGTTAGAGTGAGATAGAGGGAAGAAATAAAGGGATAAATAGAGAGAGGGAGAAGAGAAAGGTGGTGGGTAAGGCGGTGGAAGAGACATCCAGAGAGATGGAGAAGAAGAGGGAAAAAGAAAGAAAGAGAAAAGCTTTTTATATTATTTAATTAATTAAAGTAATATTATTTAATTTAATCCAGAATTTGACTAGTCCCGAATGGTTACCAAAAATTATAGAAAATAGAGAATATTATTCTGAGACATACTATGAAAACGGTTTGAAGAAATGTAGTCTGATTTGCAAATTAAAAATCCGAAAAAGTATCGCCGATATTGGGCGACACCGGTTTGGCCCGATTTTTAATAAATTTAGAAAAATCCCTAAAAATGCCAAAACGTAGCTAATGTGATTCTAAGATATAAGGTGAAAGAAGATTCTTAAAATACAACTCCGTTTGTGAATTAAAATCGTAGAGCCGATTCTCGGTATCGGTCGACACCGACTACGGAGATTTTTCAAAATAATCCAGAAAATTTTCAGAAAATTCTAAAAATCTAAAATAATGGAAAATAATATCTGAATCTGAAATCGGTTCAATCTGACTATCAGGAAGGTCAAATCAATTTTATACGTCGTATCGCGTACTGATACTGTGATACGTACATCAGGGAGCAGGGGGTTACAGTGCTTGACCAAGGTATGTGTGCATAACATTTAGTATAAAGTTCATTCTTGTATGAATATTATTTGAGTGTTACTTTTTCTATATACTTGTATATTGCACTAAACTTAATTAAGGGCTTGTCCTATAAACAAATAAGGTGGGGAAGTCATTACCCTCCCTTAGCCCATAAACAATCTCCTCACTCACTAACTCAAGCTTAACAAAACTAAGTAGACGTTGGCCTTAAAGACATCTCAGACTCAATAGGAGACAGACCTAAGGGAAAGTTGATTAGAATTTAACTTTTGCCAAATCGGTGTCAAAGGTTGGGGATTGAGATGCGAAACCTCAAAGGCTGGTGGTTTGATATAATTAGGCCTGTTTCTTACGCACGGATACCTCCCACTGGTCGTACCCTACCTGGCCAATTATCTTGTGATCTAATTCTGCAATATTCCCCATTGAGAAAAGTCTAACCAATTGGGAGTTGTTTAGGTCTAAATTCTACCCTAACTTAAGCCAAATTTTTCTTTCTTTGTTTGCTTGTTTTTTTTTTTTTTTGATATCTTGGTGATATGGATTATAATCACAATTATTCCTACGCATATAATAATCCATACTTCACCCTGACCTCTTTTGACTTGGATATTACCAACCCGGCATATCATAACTTTAACCAATCAAGTATGTCGAATTGATCTTATCCGAATCAATATATGCCCCAGTACCAATTTTATGAACAAGACTGGAACAATCATCATTACTCTTCACAGAGTCAATGGGAATACAATTCCCCCGAGTCATATTGCCAATCACCATTCCAACGTTCAATTTCAAATTTTCTAGTCATGATCAACCTATAGAAGAAAAATCTGAGATGATTAAGAATATTGAAGCCATGATTGAGTCCCAAGAATAAAAATTGAAAATGGACTCACAATTCTCACAAAACTTCCAAATCAATGATCCTTACTCTATTTTTCAAGTCCCATAACAAGAAGAAGAACCTATGGATTTAGACAAGAGTATGAAAAATCTGATTCAATTTGAAAATAATTTTTTCCATTCTATCAATAGGTTAGAAGTCGTTTTATCAACATATTAAAAGATAGGAATAAGGAAACTCCACCTAACACATTTTTGACCATCTCTGAGTACCCTAGCCATATTGATAGGAACGAAGAATCATGGTGTCTTGGAGATTTTGACCAAGATTCAATTTCACTACAAAACCTTGAACTTCATTAATATCAACCCATTGATAATTGGCAAGTTTTTATTTCAATGAAATTGAAGTTAAACATGAATGTGACCCCGACCCACAACTTTATGATTCAATTCTAATTTTTGAATTTATATTGACTCCGGTATCCTTACCCACGTTGGACCCATTTTCCGAGCCAACATTGATTTCTGTATCCATAGATTTTGAAATTGAACTACCATTTTTGGATAGTCACACTTCATTGATGGGAAAATAATGTGAAATTAAATTATTTGATTTGGACTCAACACTTGAACCAAAACCGTCCCTTGAACTCAAAGTTGATTTTTTCGAGTTAGTAGTGGTTCCTGAACCTATCATTCTTGAACCCAAGTCAACCATTCCACCAAGTCACATTCTTTTGTTGGATATAGGTATAGACCATGATAACTCCATGATGATTTTTCAAGACTGGTCATGTAAAGGAATAATTTTCATGATAAGATCTTTTATGATCATATTCATATTTGGGATTGTAATTATGTAAATAGAAAAGAAGTATAAAGGTGGGTTCTATGAACCACCACATTATTTTGATTGGCCTAATCCAACCACCATCGGAACCACCACCTTGAGGTAACATGTTCTTTCCCTTTCTTTTTTTCATTCATGTATGCATTCATTCATACATTGAGGACAATGCATGAGATAGGTGTGGAGGAGGGTTCTAACATGACATAAATTTTCCTTTATTTAAATAAATTAACATTTTTTTGCTTTTAAAAACTTTTTGAAAAAAGAAATAATATTTTGATTTATTTTTTATTGGATATTAAGTTAACTTTAAGAAATAGGAGAATCATAATTAGGATTTCTTATAGTTGGTCAAAATAAGATTATTTGTTTGATTTCTAGGGTTTGGAAGAAAATTTGAAAAAATAATTTAGTCTTGATTTTTTTTACGTTGATGAAATATGCATACTTTATACATTTACACACTTGGGTTCAAAAACAAAGATTCTTATGCTTATAAAAAAAGAAAAATATATATATATATAAAATTCTCTGAGTAAGCTGGGTATTTGTGCCCAGCTTGAAATAATATAAATCAACTTCAACGAAATGGATCTTGTATTTGGATAATATATGATTGTATTTGAGTGAGAAGAATTCGGTCTCGAATCTTTTCGGAACTACACAAGTCTGTCTCTCTCTAAATAGACATGTGTAGTTCAGGAAGGATTCGAGGCCGAAACCTTCCCACTGAAATACAGCCATACGACGTCAATCCAAAATGTACTTCATTAAAGTTGATCTACATTATTTCAAGTAACTAAAAATCAAAAATCATATATTTTGAATATGTTTTGCTCATTCATCAAGTAGGCGCAAAATGGACGTCCGACATAGTGAGTTGGTTAGTTTAACAATGTAGAATATTTGAAATTTAACAAAAATTGGGGTGTTAGGGTTAAGTATTTAGATCAAGAAGAAATGATTTGATCGAGAATTTATATGTCTAAAGACATAAACCTAGCAATATGCTACTTTTGACTGTCCATTTTGTGTCGACTTGATGGATCGGCAAAAAGTGTTCAAAACACGTGATTTTTTATTTTTAGTTACTTGAAATAATTTAGATCAATTTAAACAGAGGGTCTGTTTTGTTGTCGTAATTGGTCGTAAATCGTAATTGATAAATTCTTTTACAGTTATAAATGAGTTACATTCATGTAAGTTTTAAGGTGTTTGGTTGGTAATATAAAGTTATAAGAGAGAAAGTGTATTGTGTTTTACAGTGTTTGTTGTCGTAATGTATAAGTTGTAAGTAGAAAAATTGACTAGAAATTAACTATTTGGTGATTTAAAATTTTTTAATATTGCAAATAAATACTAAAAATGCTAAATATTAAAAAAAATTAATATTAACATAAAAAATAATACAAATTTGCATGTCCACAAAATTAACTGTAAGTGGACTGTAAGTGAGTGGTGATTGGGTTGCAAGTGAGTGGTAGTTGAGTCGCGTAAGTCTTTTACGAATTACGGTCCAAACAAACGTCGTAGTTGTAATTGGGTTGTAAGTCATTTACGAATTACGGCCTTTTACAGTTTTTACGTCCAAACAAACAGTCCCAGAATGAATCTTGCATTTGGATGTTGTATGGTTGTAATTAAACGGGAAGCAATCGGCCTCGAATCCTTCCGAGATACAAGTCTCTCTCTCTCTCTCTCTCACACACACACACACACACACACATATATATACGTTAAAAAATAGTGTTAGAATTAAAAATTATGATAATACTAGCTAGTTGTATTACGTATAAAGGGTTTTCTTATTGCGTAATTATAAGAGTTGTAAATTCGGATATTACCCTGATCAATAATATACACAATTCTCTTTCATCAACTGATTTAACAATCATATTTTAGAAGCAATAGTTGTTGTGCGAAGAAAGATCTCTTTCACTATACGCTAAGTAGAAAAGAATATATTTCTTCAGTCATAATAGTCTGTCATTAATAAAAACTATTAAATATTGCAATCTAATACTAAATATTATTAAATTTAATAATAAAAAATATTAATCTAATGATAAAAATTTATAATCTAATAAGTAAGGTTAATCTAAAAGTAAAAAAAAATAATCTGCTAATAAAAAAATATTAATCTTATGATAAAAAATAGAGTAATCTAATAATAAAAAAGATTAATCTAATAATAAAAAATATAATTTATTAATAAAAAAATAATCTAAAAATATCTAATAATAATAAATTAATCTAATAATAAAAATTTTTAGTAAAATTTAAAATATTAATCTAATAATTAAAAAATAATCTATTTATAAAAAATATTACAAATCAGTCTGCAAGTGACATTTACAAGTGAGTCTACAAATAAGCCACAAATTAACTGTTGGGCTCTGCAAGTGGGCCACTAAATTAACTAATAGGTTGTAAGTAACTGAAGTGGAGTCAAAAAAATTAGCTGTTTTGGCTGCAAATAATTTTAAGTGGGCTTCACGCAGCCCGCATTCAAATACTTGAAAATAAATATTGTTGCAAGTGAACTTTACACTTATAGCCACTCACAGCGGCCAAACACCGAAGAGAACCCGTGCCATGCCCGCCTTTTCATGGGCCGTATTAGGCCCATCGACCGAGCCGGCTATCCGAAATATGATGGGCCATGACACAAATAAGCCTAACTTCTGATTGAGTCCGTTCAAAGCCTCTTGTATCTTGGGCCTTACAGATAAGAACAAGCGAGAGGTCAATAACAAGGACCACCGGGGAATGGACGGTCAAGATGCTTTCATAAAGCACAAGCGGGGCCGTACAATTTGTCAGGATTTGTCGAGGAATCAACGGAGGGCGCGTCGTCGCCAGCATGCGCGCAAAGGCCTCATGCTCTGTGGGCTGCGCGAGTGGGCCCGTACGGTGCGACGTAGTCATTTCACCATCAATTTCAAATGAATAATAGTGTACAACAAAAAGGGAAAGAAAAAAAAAGAAAATTGTAATTGTGTATAAAGTGTCTTTCTATTTTCTTTTTCTTGGAAAGCGTATGAAATTTACTCTCTACTTTTTTGCACATGGTACTGTGTACTTTCTTTTATGAAAAAAAATGAAACTGTATCTCGGTGCTTTTTATACATTGGGCATGTTTGATTTAGAGGGCTTGTTTGGTTAAGGGTGGAAGTGAGGAAGTGAGGAATTGAGGAAGTAGTAATAATTTTTTTGGAACTTAGAAATTGGTTAGTAAGTTTTCTGGTATTTGGATGCTGTTGGGAAGTGTGATTTGAAAAATATTTTGTCTTTTCCGGTGTTTGGATGGTAATGTGAAAGTTGAAGTGAAAAAGTTGACCACAAAGTTGACCGTAAAATAATATTAAAATAAAAATTAATTAAGAAAATTAAAAAATGGACTGTAATTAGAATGCAAGTGAGATTTACATGATCAAAAAATTAACTGTTTTGTGCTACAACTTATTACAAATGAGATTTACATGACCACAAAATTAACTGTAGCACTTGGAAGTGAGGAAATGATTGTATAAAAAGAAAAGAGAAAGGAAAAGGAGTTTCCTTATTTTCCTTTTCCGATGTTTGGATAGATAGGGAACTGAGCAATTATACTTCCCTATTTCCTTACTTCCATCTACTTCCTTGCAACCAAACAGCCCCAGAGTGAAAGTGAAGAAGTAAAGAAGTGAGGAAGTGGAAATATTTTCTTTTGGAACTTGTGAATTGGTTAATAAGTTTTCCGGTGTTTGGAGGTTGTTAGGAAGTGTGATTTAAAAAATGTTATGTCGTTTCTGTTGTTTGGATGGTAATGTGGAAGTGGAAGTGGAAAAGTTGACCATAAAATTGACCGCAAAATAATATTAAACTAAAAATTAATTAAGAAAAATTAAAAAATAAATTGTAATTAGAATATAAGTAAGATTTACATGATCAAAAAATTAACTGTTTTATGCTACAACTTATTACAAATGAGATTTACATGACCAAAAAATTAATTATAGCACTCTGGAAGTGAGGAAATGGTTGTGTAAAAGAGAAAAGAGAAAAACAAAAAAGTTTTCTTATTTTCCTTTACTGATGTTTGGATAGATAGGGAAGTGAGCATTTATACTTCCCCATTTTCATACTTCCGTCCACTTCCTCGCAACCAAGCAAGCCCATTGTTGCATGTTAGTGTAAGGGTACAATCACAAAGTTATTCGAGATTATAGTTTAAAGTTCAACTTCAACAAATGTATTTGAAATATCCTAAGATTAAAACTTAAGAGTTCATATTCTAATCAAGAGATCAACAAGAAAACTTCATATTACTTAAAAAGAATTAATTTTCGTATGTTAATTTTTCGTTAAAGCTATAAATTGTAGAATTTGGAAGCTTAAGCCTTTATATGAACGCACACGATTTATTTCGTGATTTAATGATCTTTTAGAAATATATGTTTGTGTGTGTATATATATATATATATATGTGTGTGTGTGTGTGTGTGTGTGTGTGTGTGTGTGTGTGTGTGTGTGTGTGTGTGTAGAGAGAGACTTGTGTCCTTTCAAAAGAATCTGAGGCTGAATCCTTCCCACTTAAATGCCAACATCCGACATTCAAATATAAGATCCACTCCGTTGAAGTTGATTTATATTATTTCAAGTATTTGTAAACTAAAAATTAAGTGTTTCTAATACTTGTTGCCCATGCATCAAGTAGGGAAAAAAGGACGGCCTAAATAGTGAGTTGGTTAGTGTAACGGTGTAGAACATTTGAAACATAACAACAATTGGTTTGTAAGAATTTTTAAATGTTTAGATCATAATCAAATGGTCGGATCGAGAATTTGTATGTCTAAAGACATATATCTAACCTACTCACTATTTTAGGCCGTCCATTTTGGGCCGCTTGATGCATGGACAAAAAAGTATTCAAAACACTTGATTTTTGGTTTATAGATACTTAAAATAATATAGATAAACTTCAATGAAGTGGATATTGTATTAAAATGTCAGAGGGTTGTATTTGAGTTGGAAGGATTCAGCCTCAAATCCTTTTGGAAGGACACAAGTGTGTGTGTCTATATATATATATATATATATATATATATATATATATATATATATATATATATATATATATATATATATAATATATATATATATATATATGGGGTTACTGTACCTCAGCCTGCAGGCTGAGAGAGTTTCTCAGCCTGCGGGACGTGGCTACATCACAGCCGCACATCGGTCGCAGAGTGTTGGCGCCAAAAAAATAAAAAAATCCCGCCTAAACAATCGTGAAACAAATTGACAAAAATACCCCTTTTATATGACGACTGCGACTACTAGCCTTGAAAAAGTAAAAAAAAAAACACATTTACTTAAACATTTATCAGTTCCCAATGCGACTATGGTCGCAATAATGAACTGTTTTGAAGTTCATTATAATTTCAAATTATAGTGTATTAACATTTTAACTGTTTTGGATAACTGAACAGTCACCTAGGAAGTATACAATTTTTTGAAAAGGTAGAAAATATATTTGAGAGATATTCACGTGGTCCGAGAGCTTAAACCTTTTGGAATTCCGGGATTAAAAATATATAAAGGGTCATGAGCAAAGGATTAAAAACATACTGGTCTTTAGACTTAATCAACAACACAGCGACCTTGGTCGCAGTTCCTCGTCTTTATTCTTAATCAACAAAAAAACACGACGACCTTGGTCGCAGTTGATGATCGTAGTCTTAATAAAATACACAGCGACCTTGGTCGCAGTTGATGATCGTAGTCTTAATCAACAACACTGCGACCTTGGTCGCAGATGCTGGTCTTTATTCTTAATCAACAAAAAAAATACTGCGCCCTTGGTCGCAGTTGGTGACCGTAGCTTAATCAACAAAAAAACACGGCGACCTTGCTCGCAGTTGATGACCGTAGCATAAATCAACAAGAATACTGCTACCTTGGTCGCAGTTGTTGGTCTTTACTCTAAATCAACAACACTGCGACCTTGGTCGCAGTTGCTGGTCTTTATTCTTAATCAACAAAAAAAATACTGCGACCTTGGTCGCAGTTGGTGACCGTAGCTTAATCAACAAAAAAACACGGCGACCTTGCTCGCAGTTGATGACCGTAGCTTAAATCAACAAGAACACTGCTACTTGGTCGCAGTTGTTGGTTTTTACTCTAAATCAACAACACTGCGACCTTGGTCGCAGTTTCTGACCGTAGTCTTAATAAAATACACTGCGACCTTGGTCGCAGTTGATGGGCGCAGTCTTAAAAAAAAATAATCTGCAAACTTGGTCACAGTTGCTGGTTTTTATTATTAATCAACAACAACACTACGACGAGGTGACACGTCAAACGCAGCAGTTGCTTAGTCGCAGTCTTTGCTGGCAGTTGTTTCTGTTTGCACTATAGGCTTACGCGACGTTGGTCGCAGTGTCGTCTCTGGTCCAAATTGTTTTGTTTGAAAATGCATGACTGCGACCAAAAAGATCGAAGTTTATTAAAAAAATAAATATGTTTTTTATTTATGTCCAGTCATTTATATCCACGCATGTAAAAATGATACAAAACGCTCTCTTATACAATAAGATTGAGTGTTACAATACAGGAGTACAAAGAAAGACTACAAAAAAAAGAGTACTTGTTGACTAAAGAGCAGTGGTGTTATTGACGTATTTTATTTATGTCCAGGCATTTATCTCCATGAATATGAAAATGATACAAAAATCGATCTCTTACTTATACAATAAGATTGAGTGTTACAAAAAAACGACATCAAGAAGACTAAACATAAAAAAAAGAGCCCTTGTTGACTAAGAGCAGTGGTGTTATTGAGGTCCTCGTGTATTAAAAAACTGTGGATTGCGAGGACCACGAACAGTGGTGGTATACAGGTCTGGTGGCAGCAGAAACCCTTCGGTGATGAACATCTCTTCGTCAGAAGCCTCGAGGACACTTCTGGGGTGAGAGAGGAGGAGTTGAGACCGCACAGGGTATGCTACCCACCACTATATCCACCACAACCCCCGCCGCCATACCCACTCTGACCATCCACAACCCAGATGGGAGAGCAGATCTCGGTGAGGGTTAGGTCCTCGTCATGACACGACTAAATCTCTTGTACATGACGAGGACCACGACTAAATCCCTTGTACACGAACATCGATCAAGTTCGCCGGCCAAAAATATTCTCCCAGTGGCCCAGCGAACCTGAAAAAAAAGGACAATCAAGCTCTGGGTCATCTTCGTCCATGGGGTCATCTTCATCCATGGAGGCAGGAGCCTGTTAGAGTCTCTCAAGAAAGCTGGAATTCTCAGAGCAATTGCTCTCGAAAGAAAACTAAGTATGGGCCGTTTAAAAAAGGAGAGGGTGAGCCCTATTTATAGGCAGGCCATAATAACCCTAATTAATAGTTCATTAATTCAAAACCGGCGCTGGTGGTCTTTTAATGCCAAACCGGCGCTGGTGGTGTCCAACCACCAGCGCCGGTTTGGCATTAAAAGACATTAACGCATAAACCCAATGAAGAACAGACGAGTGGATAGCAGCTTCGGGAAACAACGAATGGTGCGGGTTCGTCGATGTAGAGTTGACGTTAAAAGATCTCATAAAATCTTTTATGACAGGCCGCGTCTCACGAAGTGACTCCAGGTCGCGTCCCCTCAGCAAAAACTTTTCATTTTTCATTTAGATTTAAAAAAAAATGACTTAATCCAAAACAACACTGCGACCTTGGTCGCAGTTTCTGTAATGCGTGCCACTGTGGACGCATTATTTTTTTTAAGATTGCGCTTATCAACTGCGACCTTGGTCGCAGTTGCTGGCGGCTGATATAGCAAAAAATAACACTTCCACCTTGGTCGCTATGCATGTAAATATAAAAGGAAACATCTACCTAACGTACTGCGACCTACGTCGCAGTACATGTAATGCGTGCCACCTTGGACACTATGCATGTTAATATAAAGGAAACATCTACCTAACGTACTGCGACCTACGTCGCAGTCCATGTAATGCGACCCTAAATTGCAATTGCTGGCCATCTTTATCAATAACACCACGGCGACTGCGACCAAAGAATCTGACTAAGGTCGCAGTTTAAATGTACACCAAAAAAAAGAATCTGACATAGGTCGCAGTTTAAATGTACACTGCAACCAAAGACTCTGACTATATTATATACAAAAAAAAAATTAAACTATAAAGTAATATTTTATAGCAGGCCAGTGAGGGTGAGGCATCCGGGCAAAAATTATAATAAACAATAAGGAAAAGTTATCGAAAGGGGTATTTGGTAATTTAACTTCTTCCTAAAAGCGGGCCGCACGCCAGTGACGTCACAAATTGAGCCACATCACCGCAGGCTGAGAGAGTACTCTCAGCCCGCCGGCTGATATACATTTTTCTCTATATATATATATATATATATATATATATATATATATATATATATATATATATATATATATATATATACACACACATATACACACACGCACACACACGCACACACATATATATGGAAAAATTGTTCCTAGTAGGTCTCCTTAGATTGTAATCTAAGGAGGCGGCTTAAAACTCTGAAATCCCAATTTTTTTTTCACGATCTGACCATACATTATCATGTTCATGTTCTAAGATGTACACATATAAAAAATCATATGATTTGAAGTTTGTTTACTCTATTTTCTTTGGGTTCAAACATTAACGATTTTTAAACAGTAGAACAAAATAGAACGATTAGAGCAATGAGTAAACGAACTACAAATTACTTGATTTTTTATATGTGCATATTTTAGAATATGAAGATGATAATGTACGGTCGGATCGTAGAAAAAATATTTAGATGTTGGAGTTTTAAGCCGTCTCCTTAGATTGTAATCTAAAGGAGACCTACTAGGAACACTTTGCATTATATATATATATGTGTGTGTGTGTGTGTGTGTGTGTGTGTGTGTGTGTATGTATATGAGGTATCTGTATTGTACCTCAGTCGTCAGCTGAGAGAACTCTCTCAGCTGGCACTGTGACCTGATCGCAGTCTTAAAAAATTTCAGATATTCTCAGTGTAATTAAGATTGCGATCATGGCAGCAGACTTCGTAAAAACACTGCAACCATGGTCACATCCTCATAAAAACATTGTGATCATCGTAGCAGTCCTCACAAAAAAATACCTCGATTTGATTGCAGTCTTCACAAAAAACTGTTATCACGGTAGCATTGTTGCGCCTAAGATTCGTGGCTGAGATTCAGCCACGTCGCCGCCACTCTAGAGTCTCTCAGCTAGCGGGTGAGGTACATCTCTCTCTCTCTCTCTCTCTCTCTCTCTCTCTCTCTCTCTCTCTCTATATCTATCTACACACACATATATTTATATATTATAAAATAAGTTTGACGTATTGTTTCTCAAAAGATAATTTTAGCAAAAGCTGATTTTAATAGATGTTAAATATAAATTATAAGTTTATTTTTGAAATATGTTTTGAATTTATTTCATACATATTAGTGTTTAAAAGATCTTAAAGAAACTTATTTTTATAAAATTATAAATAAAAATTGATTTAAATAAAATTATGAAAGAATCTTAAAAGTCCATAACTTTCTATAGTCCTATGCAAGACTTTCAAAAAGATACCCAGTGTGCAGAACAGATTTTGTGCTGAATCTTGACAGCCTTGTGTATATTTTCAATAGGAGTTTACATAAAGTCAAGTTGTTATAAAAACAACCTTATTTTCTACAAAATTTTGAAAATCATTTTTGGCAGCTCATAAAAGTATTTTCGATAGATTTTTTCACTGAGTTAGATTAAATACAGAACTGACTCATTTTTGACAGTTTTTTCTTTAAAAATTGAGCACTTTCGAAAATGACTTTCAACAAGCCTATTATAGTTTTCAAAAACGATCTTCTATTTTTAAAAAGTATAACTTTTTGTTACCATTACCTATTGAAAATGGAAGAATTGTTTTCAACCGTTTTGGACAGATTTACCTGTTAAGTTTTAGCAGCATTTCAATTTTTATTTGCTATAAAAATTGAGTTTTTTTAGTGGTTTTGATAATAAGTTTCAAAGCTATTCTTAATCTATTTTGTGAGAGAAAATTTTCACAAAATTTCTTTGAGCTTAAATTGAGTCTTCTTTTTAATTTTGTTTTGTTTCCATGCACATAAGGCTTGCAAATTCTCAATCTTAGCTATAAGTTTGATGTAGTTGTGAGAGTGATCAAGTGTGATCAAAGATCTTGTTATTTTTGTTGCAGTGAACCTTTAGTGAGAGAGGTAGTTGTCGGAGTTGTGAGTCCGAGTAGATCTTGAGGGATTTTTGTTGAAAGCGTTAATTTGATCGCAAGCTGTTGATAGTGAATTTTCTCCACAGGAGCTGAAGATGGGGACATAAATCTGCGGATCAACCCTCGATAACACATATTAGTATTGCGGAGTTTGCTTAATCTAAACTTCTTCTTGATCATTATTTCTGTTATTGTTTATTGTTAATTGCAATAGAGGGTTTTTTAATTGTTTAAATTTCTGCATTGTTTGATTAGCATCACCTATTTACTCTCCTCAAATGTTGGCTTCTATACTCTTTTCTAACTTAGGTTTTTCTTCTACGTGTGGTTCTAAAAAAGGAATATAGGAAGCAAATCAGGGAATGAATATTGTAGAATTTGTGAAAATTGTGGACAAAGTGGTTGAAAATTTGACACGGGGGAGGTGAATCCCTATTGACTCCGTGACGAGTTGAAATTATTTTTGAAATTTTGGTCATCAGATAAGCGGTATGAGTTATATTGAATCGAATATATCCAATCCAGATTATTTGGTTGGTTCATGTTTTTCAAAACTGGGTTGGAGCTATCCGATAATGAGGTTGATGTGAAGTATGGATTCATAATAGGATTGAAAATTTGTTATTGTTGAATTTCATTTCACAAACAATCACAAACAAAAAAGAAAAAATAAACAAACAAATAAAAAGAAAGAAAAAAAAAATCAAAATCAAGCCTATAGTAGGGTTGACCTAGACCTAGACGACTCCTAACTGGGTAATTTCCCAGGGGAAGTTATTGCATAAATCCGACCACAAGCTAATCGGCCAGGTAGGACAAAATACGGTGGGAGGTTTCCGTGCTACGCAACGGGCCTTAATTATGCCAAACCACTATATCTTCGAGGCGTAGCCTCTTAGATTCAAGTTCAAGAATGACAGATATACTAACAAAAACAAGAGAACCTTATGCCTTTTTATTTTGTTTTCTTCTCTTCTCTTGTGTGCTCAAAATGTGACAGATTTGAACCATATCCCCTTACTCAAATTTTTTTGAGAGTCTCTTCTCTCCTTTACGAGCTTCGTTAGTACTCTCTTTGTATTTTCTTGCAGATATGTTCTCATTTATTATTAATGGATCATGATCTTTGATGATTGAGTTAATTCTTATTTTCACTACATATTATTGGTTTCATCTCTTATTGCCTGAGTTATTTTATTTTTGATTTTATTCTACTAAATAGCATTCGGGCATGATCAATCTCAAATTTATTTTCTGCCTCACGTTACGTGTGTGCACCCATTGTCACACGCACGCGAGGGCTCGAACTAACGACCTGCAAGTGAGTGGAGCTCTTACAACCCAAGGCCGACTAAAATGCCATTAGGGGGGACGTATGTTCTCTCATTTGCCAACACTTTTTAACTTTGTAGAAAGTTTACTTGTTAGCATTGTAAATAAATAAGCAATGGACTTCGAATTTTAATTTTGAAAATGAATCCAATATGAAATTTTTGTTAGGATTTACGTTGGCAATTTTCTGTAATAGGGATTGCATTAATGAAATTGAGCTAGGGGTTTTTTGTAAAAACATAAAGAGAAAAATTATGCCATAAATGTTAGTGTGGGGTCTTGAAATAGATAATCTTAAGAGTGTCATAGCTAGGGGTGGCAATTGGGTCGGGTCGGGTGGACCCGACCAGATTACTGCTCGATCCATATAATAATCGGGTCGAGTCGACCCGACCCGATTATTATACGGGTGAAAAATTCAGACCCAGACCCAACTCATTCTTAGTCGGGTCGACCCGACCCGACCCATTTGACCCGATTATTAAATTTTAAATACAATTTCTTTACACTTTATTACCAAATTGTTGGGTGGTATAGTTAGTCATCACACTAAACTCCACACGCTAGAGGTCATGGGTTTAAAACTGATCTTACGCATATTTTTTGACAATTTGATTTAGGCGAAGGGGAGGAGGCGGGGGCGACAGAGGAGGAGATTAAGGGAAGGAGGCCAAGAAGGAGAGAGAATAATCGGGTCTGGCGGGTCAAGCGGGTCTGGTGGGTTTGGATCGACCTGACCCATTTAATAATCGGGTCAGACGGGTCGACCCGATTACGACCCAAACCCGATTAACCCAAACCCAGACCCGCTAACTTCAGATCGGGTCGGGTCGGGTCTGACGGGTCGCAATCTGTCTGCCACCCCTAGTTATAGCTGAATTTTTATACTAGCAGTTAGACATTATTCAACCATATTATAAGATGTGAATGTGACCAAATAATTAAGAGGACGAGACATAAAAGCATACATAATAGAGATACGTAATGTAACCTTTGAGAAATAGGTGGAACATGCGCATATATTGTTGGAAATTATAGAACTATAATGTGGATTAAATTAAACCATGGATCAAAGAATCATATACATCTCAAGCAATTGAAAGCATATACAAATTAAATGCATATACATACCGGAAGCCATTGATTCAGATGAAGGTTGAAGATCCTTGTGATGAATGAAAGAAGAAGCCCCTTATCCTTCACTTTGATTCCTGCAAACCCTAAATGCAAAGGATCCTCTTTTCTCTATCTCCTTTTCCTTTCTCAAAACCCTCTGTTCTTTTCTGATGGAAGAGACTCAAAAATAATGAGCGTAAGTTTTGTATTCTTTGCAGGAGGAGAAAAGTGGGTCGCACATTTGCAATTAGACCCCTTGAAATAAAGCCTTTCCATCATGGCACCTTTATATTTCAAGAGACTAAATAAACTATATAAATGTGACTTTAATATGGGCATTATATCATATCAGTTAACTTTAATAGGAATCCAATGCAAATAACCAAGGTTATTGGTCCACCTTTAATATGAGATTAACATTCTCCCACTTGGACCATTAACCGATTAGGTTAAAACTTTAGAAAACAAATAAATGAAAAGACTCATTTAAAAAAAAATCATTTTGACTCCATTGGATTTCATACTGAAAAACTTTGATACGTGATCACGAATTTTAAAACAAACAATAACTGATAAGCCCAAATATGAAATACTATAATACCGCAATTAGCTTGGACCACCAATGCGAGTCATAGCGGTTATACAACATCCACGTCATACTCCCTTCTATGTACCACAACATTGATAACCCTTACTAATTGAGTCCATAACCTTAATGACCCCTGTAATTGTCTTGTAAAGACATTTCCTGTTTAACATACATCCAAACATAATATGTGCACACATAATTGGATAACAGGAAACACAGAAACAAAAACTTTTATTTGTACAATAATGTCAATTACATAAGTACCAAAATACACATTTACAGATTGCCCAAAAGACCCATTCTTACAACATGTTCCTTGAATGTCTTTGGAGGCAATCCCTTTGTCATTGGATCAGCAACCATTAAAGTGGTACTTAAACTTACAATTGACACTTTCTGTTTCTCAACTCTTTCTCTAACCACCAAGTACTTAAGTTCTATGTGTCTAGAACCATTAGAGTACTTACCATTCTTAGAGAAGAATACGGCTGCTGTATTGTCACAATATATCGTCAGCGGCTTGGCAATAGAGTCAACTACACCAAGTGCTGAGATGAAATTCCTTAGCCATAATGCATGATTTGTGGCCTCAAAACAAGCTATGAACTCAGCCTCCATCGTGGATGAAGCAATAATGGACTACTTCACACTCTTCCACGAGATTGCCCTACCTGCTAGCAAGAAAATAAATCATGAGGTAGACTTCCTGCTATCTGGGCAACCACCAAAATCTGAGTCTGAATAGCCGATCACCTCCAACTGATCTGATCTCCTGTATGTGAGCATATAGTCCTTTGTCCCTTGAAGATACCGCATAACCTTCTTAGCTAACTTCCAGTGCTCCATTCCTGGATTGCTTTGGTATCTTCCCAACATCCCAACAGCAAAGCTGATATCTGGCCTGGTACAAGTGCTTGCATACATCAAGCTCCCAACAGCTGATGCATACGGAACTTTCTGCATTTGACCCTTTTCTAAGTCATTTCTGGGACACTGGCTACCACTTAATCTGTCACCCTTCTGAATGGGTGCAGGACTGACTGAACACATTTCCATATGAAATCTTTCCAAGACTCGATTGATATACCCTTTCTGAGACAATCCTAGCAATCCTTGAGATCTATCCCTGAAGATCTCTATGCCAATAACATAATTTGCCTCACCCATATCAACCATCTGAAAATTCTTGGTAAGATAACTTTTAGTTTCATACAGCAAACCAAGATCACTACTGGCTAACAAGATGTCATCTACATACAGAACCAGAAAAATAAACTTGCTCCCACTGATCTTTAGATATATACACTGATCAACAGTGTTTTCTGTAAATCCAAAAGAGGTAATGGTATCGTTAAACTTTATATACCATTGCCTGGAAGCTTGTTTAAGTCCATATATAGATTTCTTTAATTTGCAAGCCAAGTGTTCTTGTTCTTTAATTGCGAACCCTTCAGGTTGCTCCATGTAGATATCCTCATCCAAATTTCCATTTAGAAAATCAGTTTTCACATCCATTTGATGTAACTCCAAATCATAATGAGCTACAAGTGCCATAATGATTCTAAGAGAATCCTTCTTTGATACTGGAGAGAAGGTCTCTGTATAGTCAATGCCTTCTTTCTGAGTGAAACCTTTGGCCACAAGTCTAGCCTTATATCGTTCGACATTGCCTTTAGAGTCGCGCTTGGTCTTAAAGACCCATTTACACCCGACTTTCTTACTGTTATAAGGCAATTCAACGAGATCCCAGACTTGATTTTGGTCCATAGATTTCAACTCATCTTTCATAGCATCAACCCATTTACTAGAATCATTGCATTCTATGGCTTGTGAAAATGAAACTGGATCTTTATTAATCTCAATATCATAGTCAGATTCCTGTAGATATATCACATAATCATCTGAAATGGCAGATCTTCTTTCCCTTTGAGATCTTCTCAAAGCTGCCGGTTGTGGTGGTTCTACAATATTTTCAATGGGAATATCTTCATGGAGTGGTGAACCAACATTAACTTGTTGTTCTGGAATCTCAACTTGATGATCAAGCTGAGGGACAACAATTTCTCTTGAAGGAAAGGGTATTGGGATATTTACCCTTACCACTTCAAGATCTACCTTTCTTGGTTCAGCACTCCCACTAATTTCACCATTTTCCAGGAATCTGGCATTACCAGTTTCAACTATTCTTGTACTATGGTTAGGACAATAAAATTTGTATCCCTTAGACTTATCTGGATAACCAATGAAATACCCAGATATTGTTTTTAAGTCTAATTTCTTTTCTTGTGGATTATAAATTCTAGCCTCTGCTGGACAACCCCAAACATGTAAGTGTCTTAAACTGGGTTTCCTACCAGTCCACAACTCAAAAGGAGTTGTTGGGACAGCCTTACTAGGAACCCTGTTTAAGATATACATAGCAGTCTTTAAGGCTTCATTCCACAATGAATTGGGTACATTTGAGAAGCTCATCATGCTCCTAACCATATCCATAAGTATTCGGTTCCGCCTTTCAGCAACACCGTTCTGCTGAGGCGTACCTGGCATTGTGTATTGAGCACAAATGCCATGCTTTTCTAGAAATTTGGCAAATGGACCAGGATGTTGTCCTGACTCATCATATCTACCATAAAATTCACCACCTCTATCTGACCTTATGATTTTAACCTTTCTATTTAATTGTCTCTCGACTTCTGTAATGAACACCTCAAGGATGTCAACAGCCTGAGACTTTTCATTTATTAGATAAACATAACCATAACGTGACAGATCATCTATAAATGTAATGAAATATCTCTATCCAGTAAAACATGGAATGGAGAGTGGTCCGCAAATATCTGTATGAATTATTTTCAGGAGTTCTTTACTTCTTGTGGCACCTTTCTTAGTGTGTTTGGTTTGCTTTCCTTTTATGCAATCCACACACACATCAAAATCAGTGAAGTCTAAGTTATCCAAAATCCCAGTCTTCACTAATCTTATAATTCTATCCCTGGAGATATGCCCCAGTCGCCTATGCCACAAGATTGAGAATTTTTCATTTATTAAGCCACGTTTTATACCAACATTCGAATGCAGAGATAATAAAGATTGTGCAAACTCATCATTCAATGAAATTTTATATAAACCATCACATAAAATTTCATGTCCAACCGGAATTGAATTATACATTAAAGAGAGTTTTCCACAACTAAACAAAACAGAATATCCAAAAACATCTAATTTGGATAATGACATTAAGTTTCTTGAAATCGAAGGTACATAAAAAGTATCCTCAAGATCCATCTGATGACCCGTCTCCAAGAGTAGTCGATAAACACCAACATATTCGACCTCCACTTTGAGACGGTTCCCCATAAAGACGAATCTCTCACTTTCCTTCAGTTTCCGGGTTGTAAGGAATCCCTGCAT
Source organism: Agave tequilana (assembly GCA_038442645.1). Classification (NCBI taxonomy): domain Eukaryota; kingdom Viridiplantae; phylum Streptophyta; class Magnoliopsida; order Asparagales; family Asparagaceae; genus Agave; species Agave tequilana. The sequence goes on from JAVJIF010010032.1 coordinate 25,305, forward strand.
TGAATTAGTTATGTGAGTTGTGGCTCCAGAGTCAATCCACCAAGTATTAGAAGGAACTTCAGCAAGATTTGATTCAAAACATACAAAAGAAAGATTTGTACCTTTCTTTTCGAACCAAGCTATCCTCTTGTTGCAGTCCTTCTTCACATGTCCTTTTCTGCCACAGAAGTAGCATTTGACAGTGAAAGCTTTTCTATGATCTTGGCTACTTTCCCCATGGTCATTTCCTTTCTTTGATGGAAATCTCTTACCTCTTCCATATTTATTTTTCTTATGGATACCTCCTGAAGTTACTGCCAACACTGAGTGCTGTCCTTCTTGCCTCAGTCTCACCTCCTCTTGTACACACATACCAGTTAGCTCATTCAAGTTCCACTTATCCTTATGAGTATTGTAGTGGATCTTGAATGGCCCAAACTGAGAAGGAAGCGAGTTGAGGATGAACTGTACCAAGAAGGACTCATCAACTTTCATTCCCAGTGATCCTAGCTTAGCAGCCTTATCAGTCATGTTTAGAATGTGTTGCTGAACTCCTCTATTACCATCATATTTCATGGTGGTAAGTTCAGCCATTAGGGTGCCAGCTAATGACTTATCTGCAGACTTAAATCGGTCTTTAACCGCACTTAATAGTTCAGATGCATTAGTTGTAGGAGGGAGTGAAGTCTTGATGTTATTGGCTATGGTCATCTTTATGAACATAAGACTGAGCCTATTAGACCTTTCCCAAGCTTTGGCATGGCTGACCTGTTCTGCTGTACTCTCAGCAGTTACTTCATCAGGTTTATCAACTGTTAGAGCCATGTCTAGGTCCAAAACACCCAGTGTAAACTGCACATGTTCAAACCACTCTGAAAAGTTGGTACCATCCAAAGCCGGAATGCTGGTGGCATGAGTGTGAAGGGAAGTAGGGACGTTCACTGAAACATAATAGAACATTGCTCACATTAGGCCACAAATCAATACAAGTTTTAAATTTAATTAAGATGAACTATTGATATCACTTTGATTTCTCCTTTGGGCGAAACCTAAGCATATCTAGTGTTCACTCTTTAGGTGAGAACTTTTATCACCTATGTAGGTCTAATATAATTTATGTCACTTAGTTAGTAAGTCATGTTACCTTTGGGTATCCAATTCCACACCACTAAGTTACATAAATTATACTATCCTATCTCGGTTCATAATTATTTGAAAGAGACTTTCCTTTGGGCCAGTCCCAATCTCCTAACTAGAACCGCCATCGAGAATATTATTGTCTTTAATGTCACTTACATGACAAGTCTTTTATGTAGTTGTATATTCATAAGATTTACTAACCTAGGTCACTTTGGCAACTACTAAATCAATAAGCCTTATGAATACAAAACTAACCAATAATATTCTCTAATCCTTTTATTTGAGTAAAGCCATAATATCTCAATACATTACTTGACCAAGCATCAATCAATACTAACACAATAACTTAAATGTGTAATGTACATTATGATTGATTATTAACAGGTATTAGTCGACTACAAGGAAGGATTAGTCGACTTGGGTCAAGTCCAGTCGACTACACATTTAGGTCTAGTCGACTAGGGCAAAAGAAAGTTAGTCGACTATACCAATATTATTAGTCGACTATATATTTTATTAGTCGACTACACAATTTTATTAGTCGACTCCTGTGGGAAGACAAACTTTCGGTTGAAAATTAGTCGACTTGACAAAATGGTTAGTCGACTATACACTTTACTAGTCGACTAGTCAAAAGTTATAAGTCGACTCCTGAATCCAACAGAAAGTTCTCAACTTTCGGGAAAATAAATTAGTCGACTATAGCCTATTATTAGTCGACTAATAGTCGACGAAACAGTTATTTGAGACAGTTCCTGTTCCGACGATTTTAATCCATAATTATCAAAAATTAGGGTTTTAATTCCTTGATTTTGATCCCAATTTAATTGCATAATTAGAGGAATATGAACATGATATTAGGGCTATTAAATTCTCTACAAATTCTACAATTAAAAGATCAAAAATTTCAATTTTTATGAATTGTTAATCAAAACCCTAACTTTTCATAATTCCTAAATCCAAGATGTATTGATTCTTTAATCATGGCTCTGATACCAAATGTTGGAAATTATAGAACTATAATGCGGATTAAATTAAACCATGGATCAAAGAATCATATACATCTCAAGCAATTGAAAGCATATACAAATTAAATGCATATACATACCGGAAGCCATTGATTCAGATGAAGGTTGAAGATCCTTGTGATGAATGAAAGAAGAAGCCCCTTGTCCTTCACTTTGATTCCTGCAAACCCTAAATGCAAAGGATCCTCTTTTCTCTATCTCTTTTTCCTTTCTCAAAACCCTCTGTTCTTTTCTGATGGAAGAGACTCAAAAATAATGAGCGTAAGTTTTGTATTCTTTGCAGGAGGAGAAAAGTGGGTCGCACATTTGCAATTAGACCCCTTGAAATAAAGCCTTTCCATCATGGCACCTTTATATTTCAAGAGACTAAATAAACTATATAAATGTGACTTTAATATGGGCATTATATCATATCAGTTAACTTTAATAGGAATCCAATGCAAATAACCAAGGTTATTGGTCCACCTTTAATATGAGATTAACATATATAACATAAATATACAAATATGAGTGTATATTTATTTATTTATTTATTTTTCTCGAGTAATATTTTTAACAAAAAAAAGTCTAAACTTTTAATTTATTTACATAATATATGTTTATACAATTTTTATATAAACAATAAGTAACTTATAATTTGAATATAATGTATTACTCTTTCGATGTTCAGAAAAGTTTAGTTATTCAAAGTTCATATATAGCATATAAATGCACTATATTATTTTAAACAATGAGAAAAAAACATAATCAGATTAAGAATCAAAACTTAAAATATCTTAGAGCTTATTGTTTATTATCTTAGTAGTATTAATAAGAGAACTACCAAAACTTTCAATTGCATCTGCACGTGTTGAAAAATTCTAGATTTTCTGTTTTAATACAAATAAACAGAATAACTGTGCATGTATCAAGAGCACTAACCGTTTGTTCTTTCTTTATTCTCCTTTTCTCCCTCTTTTCATTTTGTTCAAGATGAGATGCTAAATTTGTCTTTATCAAAACCGATTGACTCTTATATAAATTTTGTCCGTCCGTCTGTCCCTTAATTTTCGTCTGTCAGAAAAGAGAGAGCAGAAACTCTCTCTCCATCACCGCCGCTGCCTTTTCTCTCTCCCTCCTCCTTCTTCCGCCTCTTCTCCTCATCCTCTTTCCACACCGGCCTCTCCCCTCCTCTCCTTCTCTCCCCTCCCCTTTTCCTCCTCTTCCTTCACCACTGCCCCCTCCTCCTCTCCTCTCCATCTCTTCTCTCCCTCCCTTCTTTCTCCTATTCCTCTCTTTTATTTTCTTTGCCGTCGTCGATTTCTCACCGTCAGTAGTACTCTAGTATTTATATTTCAAGAAATCAATATATTTCTAAAGCCTTTAGGTTTTCCAAGTTTGCTGATTCATTAATTCTGGACATATAATCATAATTCCTCTAGTCATGAGAAGAGGTAGAGAATCCTCAAGTCTAGTAAACAAATTTTCATATATGGTAAGAGAAAATCTTTTTAGGCATAGTCTAAAGAACTTGGGAGAATTTATTGGACAAAATTGAGAATTTTTCTCATACGATAGGCGAGGTAAAATCTCAGCATATACCAAGGGATTAGAGATTTCAAGTGAGTCATTATCCAATTTTAATATACTCCCGATTTTTCTATTATTAAAAAAAAAAACTATAGATGGTCCAGATAGTAAAGCAGAATTGTTTTCTCGTGAGATCCCATATTCAACACTGAGCTACGTGTTCTTTTTAAAAATGTTAAAAAAATACTACATTGCCTCGTAAGTTCCCGCCAATCGTTAACCTAGGTTTAAGATCTTTTTCTAAGTTCTTCAATCTCTCTCTGTATACATAAGCTCCCTTCAGCCCCCTCCTTATATAACACCATTACTAGCTAACAGTGGCCTCTCACAACCTTTGCCATTGATTGATCCAAACTCTATCAAGTTGAGAAGATGATGATAACCCCAGAGGACTTCTACTCTGTGATGTGCGCCATGATCCCTCTCTACTTCGCCATGCTCCTCGCCTACGCCGCCGTCCGCTGGGGGAAGGTCTTCACCCCGGAGCAGTGCTCCGGCATCAACCGCTTCGTCGCCGCCTTCGCCGTCCCCGTCCTCTCCTTCCACTTCATCTCCCTCAACGACCCTTTCAAGATGGACTTCCGCTTCCTCCTCGCCGACACCCTCTCCAAGCTCCTCGTCCTCGCTTTACTCTCTGTCTCCGCCGCCGTCTGCTGCCGCGGCTGCGACCGCCGCCTCGACTGGCTCATCACCCTCTTCTCCGTCGCCACCCTCCCCAACACCCTCGTCATGGGCATTCCCCTCCTCCGCGCGATGTACGGCCCCTTCACTCAGTCCCTCATGGTCCAGCTGGTCGTCCTCCAGTGCATAATTTGGTCAGGATCCCCGAACTTTTGAACCTCGCCGAATTATTCCCAAATGCAGAATTTTGTGACTGACTGTTGCGCAGGTACACTCTGCTCCTGTTTCTCTTCGAGTATCGTGCCGCCGCACTGCTGATAAAACAGCAGTTTCCGGCAGATGTGGCGGCCGCCATTGAAAGATTCGAGGTCGACGGCGACGTCATCTCGTTGGACGGGCGGGACCCGATCCGTGCCGAGTCGGAGGTCGACGCCGACGGCCGCATTCACGTAAGAATCCGGCGGTCTGCGTCGTCGTCGGTTCCCGGCTCGGGGTTATCGTCCTCCGTGGGGATCATAACTCCGCCGCGCCTCTCCAGCATCTCCGGTGCCGAGATATACTCCGTCAACACCCCCAGTGCGTCGTCGGACGCCTACTCCCTCCAGCCGACGCCGCGGGCGTCTAACTTCAACGAGCTGGAGGCCGGCACCCCGGTGTGGGGGAGGTCCCCGGCGGCGGCAGCTGCGGACGGGGTGCGAATTTTCCGGCAGCTGCTGTCACCGGTGGTTACAACTGAGGGGCAGGGATGCAAAAATGTTGGAGGTGCGTACAAGTTTTTGTTGGTACAGTCCTCTGTGTCGTTGCTTTGTTGTTTTCTTGTGTTTGAAAGTTAACAGAGAAAGAGACACCATAAATTTGGGAGAGAGACTGAGAGAGAGAGAGAGAGAGAGAGAGAGAGAGAGAGAGAGCAATGAGCCAATGGGTAGTTGGGCGTTCACCTGAGAATTACGTGAGAATGGGGCCCCAGAGTTGGATTTCTAATTTGGACTCTTGTTAGATTGCCCCATTGAAGGGGGGACTTGATTAATTAGGCACCTAACTGCGCAGAGTGACTTAACTCTCTGAAGAAGATGGAGGAGATGGAGATGTGTGTTGTTTCCTTGTTTGCCTCCACATGGCTCCTTCACAAGTTTGCATCATTGTCCAGAGAGAAGAACAATGCTAAATCAGAATTTTGGTTTTTGTTTGCAGACTCGAAATCTGATTATCATTGTTCTGACACAAAGGTATACTGAGCCCATTAGAATTTGGGTTTTTGTTTTTTGTTTCTCCTTAATCTTAATTTATTTTTAGAGTAGACTGAGATAGGAATTCCGTTGTTCTTTGTCTTCAAGCAGAGGAATCTTTTCTGCACTCCCCTGTCATGAATCGACCGACCTCTTTTTTCTTGTCTCCTCTGCCTTTTGTGTCCTCTGTGTTTTTTTTTTTTTTGAGTTTTTTTTTTGTTGTCATGTTTTATTCTAGAGACTTGTAATTAGTTTAAGCTGTAGTAATTAGGAATTTGCAAATCACTAATTTAAGTCACCAAAGCACTCAAATTTGAGTTATTGTAGTTAAGCTAGCGGAAAAGTTTGGTCAAAACAAAATAATTACAAAGATACTGGATAGAATTCTTTTCAAGCAGTTTCATAAGTTTTCAACAATGGGATTGAGAGGCAAGAAGAATATCATAATCCTAGAAGTTCAAATGTATGGATTTTTAATTTCTTTCGAGAGAAATAAAAGGATAACTCTAATATCATAGGCTAGCTCGATTACTGAAAGAATGCATTAGTCTATATTTCTTGTGCAAACAGAAGATGCAGTTGATGTCTGAACGTTTTAGTTGATAGTAGTGCTGAACTTGCTATAATTATCGCAGGAGACATCGACCTAAGCTTCAGAAGCACATCCAAGTTTGTTTTAAGAGATGGCGACGTCGACGAGGGCATGAACGAAAGAGATGGGCAGGGGATGCCCGGCGCTCTGGTCATGCTGAGGCTGATACTGACCATGGTCGGCCGGAAGCTCTCTCGCAATCCTAACACTTATTCCAGTATCTTGGGCCTCCTTTGGTCCTTGATCTCCTTCAAGTGAGTGTTAATTCTTGAATGAATTGATGTGATTAGATTCTTAACAAGAGCAAATTATTCATGTTCTTCCTTTTGTCTTTCCTTACAAATATATCAAGAGCTTCCTGATTTTGATTAAGATTTTTTTTTTATCATGAACTGTTTAGGTGGGGGATTGACATGCCGAGTTTGATAAAGGATTCAATAAAGCTAATTTCGGATGCAGGACTTGGGATGGCCATGTTCAGCCTAGGTAATAACCAAATCGAAATTCATATTTTTTGTAAAACAGTCAGCTTTTGATACAGTCATGAGGATACTGCAGTATCGTGAAGCAATAGCTTCGAGCTAATTTCACTGTAAATGTTAAAATTCAGGCCTGTTCATGGCTCTTCAACCTAGAGTGATCGCTTGTGGTGCGAAGATGGCTACCGTGGGTCTGTTGATTCGCTTTATCGGTGGACCTATGGTAATGTCAGCGACGTCGATGGCTGTTGGGTTAAGAGGAGTACGGCTGCATACTGCAATCGTTCAGGTAATTCATATATCAAGTAATTTACATCGATCCCTAATGATAAATGAAGCTGAACTAAACATTTTGATGGTAAATGTTTATATGCTCTCTAGTAATCTCCTTTCAGCCATCACATATATGCTCTATCAAAAATTCTCAGGCTGCTCTTCCTCAAGGGATAGTGCCCTTTGTGTTTGCAAGGGAATATGGATTGCATCCTGATATACTGAGCACCGGTATGTATGCGTACGCGTTTTCCTCAAAACCTTGTATCATGTCCTCAAAATATACAGATTATAGAACAATTTCGAGACAAGAAGAAGAAGAAGAAAAAGTAAAAGCCTTATAACCATCAAGCAGAACTTCAGATCATCTACTATAATTTTTGTTCTTGCAGAGTCATCTTTGGCATGCTCGTCTCCATGCCCGTGACCCTTCTCTACTATATGCTCTTGGGCCTATGAGGAGATTGAGCCATCGACTGCTGATATGAGTCTTGTTAATTCCAACCCATTGTCGCCCACTGAAACCGCAATATCCAACGCAGGATGCCAAACAATGATCGCGATTTGAGAGCGCCTATATGTTCGCTAAAAGATTCAATAAGATTAGAGGGGGGGAGCACCATTGACCTTTTGTGAGGGTGCAGCAGCAGGCTGCAATATTGTTAGTGGTGGCCGAAAGGAGCTGAATCATGATGTGGGCATGGCCTAGGACAAGTAATTGAGGGTGGGTGATGTAGGATTCTCATGTGTGTGTTTGACTCACTATGTAAGTAGTTCATTATTCCATCCACCATCACCTTCTGTACTTGTTACTGTTGCACTGATGATTGTCTTCTCTGAGTGCATGCAAGAGTTCATGATTCCATGAGATGTGGTGATGTTAATGATAGGTGAGGGAGATTGCTCTTGCTTTTCAGCTTTTTCTGTGCCTCTTGATGGAGTGTTTGATCCTACTCAAGTGCGCAACACAATTCAGATTTCCCACAAGTATTTCTTTTTAAACAATCTTGAATCTTTGGTGAAATCATCTAGAGGGGGGTGAATAGATGACTAGCTAATCTAATGATGAATTAATGCGAAATTAAAACTATTAATGCAAACTAAAAATTCTTAAGCACAACATACCAAGTATAACACAAAAGTGTAGCCGAATTCCCCGTGAAGGGCTCTGCACTATCTTCTCAAGATTCCTCTAGATAAGAGTTGAAGTGCCACTATGACTCTCTTGATTGAATACAAGTGTGAGCAAACAATCCCAAGCAAATGTCAATTTGAGCACAAGTATATATCAAGTATATAAAGATAAAGGCAATGTAAGCATGCAAGATATAAACACAAGTGAGAGATAGAGAGAGCAATCGCAAACACGGGAGATTTGTTTCGAGGTTCGAGCACCATTGCTCTACGTCCCCGCCTTCAACACTATGAAGGATTTCCACTAAAAATCGATCCCACCGGATCACTTGGTGCCGCAACACCTATAACGAGTTCACACTAGAACTCCTTGGACTCACTAGTCCCTCTCTTATTCCAGCAAGAACTACACACCGCAAGCCCACTAGCTTGCCGAGGTCGCACCTCTACACCGAGCTCCCACAAGAACTCGAAATACCGCGAACCCGCAAGTCCGCCTCCTCAAAACAAAGAATGAACACTTTGGTGATCTAAGCACTTTGATCACCTAAAAACCTCTCACAACAAAGATCCCTGTAGGATGATATAGCAATGGATAGCTCAAGTGTGTGTGAGAAAAACTTGGATTGATTTGGTGGTGAAAAACTCAAAGAAATCATTTTTATAAAGCACTCTTGAAAATCTCTCCTTTTGATATGGAAATTTTGGCACTTAAACAAGTGGAGATAAACACTAAAAGATGTATAAAAAACTAGCTTGAAAATCCACTTAAAATCTTGTATAAAATAGTCCAAGGGAGCCCCTTTTTATAGGCTCCAAAAAAATGCCCGTTGGAAGCCAACTCAGCAGCTCTGGCTGCTGATGGTCAACCACCCGGTCGACCGCCAACGATCGATTTTTCGACTGTTGGGAAGGTCGGTCGACCGGCCAGTCGACCGCCAACTGGGCAATGGCCTAACGGTCGATCGCCCGGTCGACCGGGCCATTTCCAGAGAGCAGAAGCTCTCTGGCGGTTGACCGTGCGGTCGACCGGCCCAACCTGTGCACGTTTGTGCACATCGGTCGACCGACTTCTTGTCCGGTCGACCGTCCGGTCGACCGACAGAAGACCAGTCCAGACAATTATGAGGATTAAAAACTTGACTTTTTGACTTAAATAAAATTCCATAAATTCTCTAAAAATATAAAAAAAAATTTCAGTAATATATTTTGATATACAAACATGTTTGAGTAAAAATCAAAACATGTTACAAACATTTTGAACTATTTTTTTGTTATGAAAATTTTGGCTTAAAACAAAAACTGTATTTTTCCAAATTGAAAACCGATTTTTTCAAAACTCCTTCAAATATAAAAATAAGATATTCTAAACACTTTAAGGCTTAGTGTGTATGGATATGATCCACTACACATATACGATGAAATATCTATATTTTTGACAATAAGCACTAAACTGATTTCGTTAAAAACATGTAGACTTTGAATTTCAAAGGCCAAAATGGTACCTTTTCAAAATAAAAATTCTTTTATGAAAATACATATAAATCTTATATGTGAGTGTATATGTACTTGAGCAATCCACCAACTAATCTATCATTTACATTTTATCTAAAAACAAAATCTTACTAAAAACAAACCTAGACACAAGTCTTCTCTTGAAGGTCTTCTTCTTCTTGACTTGGTCCAAATCATGATCTAATGAGTTAGACTCCTCTTGAGTACTTGATGTGGTCTTGATGCACAAACTCTTGAATCAACACGTGCTAGCTCCAAAACTTGACTTGGAATCCTTTATTGAAGCTAAACACCTACTAAGCTCAATCAAATATCTGAGACTAATTTAAACACAAGATCATTAGTATTATAACTACATGAGTTAATCATCATCAAAACTAGAGTGATGGGCCTTTGGGCCAACAATCTCCCCCTTTTTGATGATGACAAAACTCATGGAGTTATATATCTCATGGAGTTATATTTGCATGGATTAAACTCAAGCTTCATAGAAGCTTCCCCTTAACTCATGCATAACAATAAACAATAAGATATACAATGCAATACATGAAACTAAACAAATATATATGCATCAATAAGGTGAGAGAAACATGCAAATATCCAAAATCCTTTTCCCAAAAACCTTCTCCTCCTCTTTGTTTAAACTTTCAAAAATATTCTCCCCATTTTGTAAAACACAATATGCATAAACTCAATATATGCAAACACTCAAATATGCATATATAAATTCAAAATTTTCTCCCCATTTTTGTCAATCATCAACAAAGGGGTAAAATAACATAAATCAAAAATAAAGATATATGTGCGATATACATTCATGAAGAGGAAGAAGCTAAGTTAGCTTCCCTGCATACATGCATTACATGAAGAAGGGATGACAAGCCTTAACTCATATAACGCATAATATACAATGCATAAGTAGAGATGTTAAGCTCCTCCTACACACGTGTATCACATAAAGAAGAGATGTCAATCTCCTCAATACAAGATATACTCAACATGAATCTATATATAGAAGAGATGTTAAGCTCCCATTGTATATAGGCAATACAAATAAAACATTTTTAATCATCGCTATAAGGACAAATTTTGAATTTTCTTAAATCAAATTTTAAGATACCACTTGTAAGTAAAAATTTTTTTTAAGATATCACAAGATATTTGATACTAAATGAAACTCAAAATTTTGATACCAAATAAAATTGAAACATTTGTAAATTTTGATATCAATGAAAGAAAATATTTTATATTTTAATACCAATTGAAATATATGGTAAATTTTGATACCAAATAAAAGGTAAAACATTTTTTATACCAATTGAAACCGAAACCCAATTGAAATTGAAACATATTGATATCAATTGAAGTATATTGTAATTTTTATATCAAATAAATGGTAGAATATGAAGTGTATTTTGATACTAATAAATACCAACTGAAAATAATGCATAAGCTTATTTAAAATACCAATTGAGATACCAATTGAAATTAAGATATAAGGCAAGCTTAGCACAATAATTTGTGCTTTAAACATGTAATGACTATTGTAAATCAAGCACAATCAAAACATATATATATATATATATATATATATATATATATATATATATATATATATGAAAATGAAAATACTAATAGAAATTGATATTATTGAAATATGAAGCATACATATATAAGAAAACATATGAGCATACAAAATAAATGTCAATTGTGATACCAATTGAAAACACAATGGGGATCAAGTGTATAGCTCATAAATAACCACCCTTTTCATGCACATGATAAAAGATATTTAATTTGAGCATACAAGACATGGTCGCCCATCCATCCGCCCTTCGTAGGGTAGAAGTTTTCAAACAAAGATTTGAAAATAGTTGTGCATAGTTTGAAAACACTACCAAATGGAGAATAAATAACTAGTTAAAATAATTTTTAAAAAACTAGTTAAAGATCCTTCAAAACATGAAATCAAATCATATCTATTTCATGAAACATTGCAAATATACAAGAGTTGACACTTGAAATTTATAAAGCTCAAAAATATGCTCATGAAACAAAATCATGAGTAAACATATAAATGTGAGTGTACCAAGCATCATGTGAATAGCATATTCATGAAATAGTCAATAAGGCTCAAACATCAAGCATGTGAAAATCATGAACAAATATGAAAATCATAAAAATTTATTTTTCATTTAAGAAATAAACTTCATGGTATATGTATAATTTATCCAAAACTAACAATATACATACATATCTCAAACACAAAAGAGTCCATAATGGTATTTGTATGAAGGCAAGTGACTCAAGTGTATACATGTATATTTATTAGTTTTAAATAAATATAACATATACATGAAACAAAACATGCATAGGAATAGGGAAAACAAGTTAAAATGCACGAATCATCAAAACTAGGCTATACATGTACATGTAATAAGTACAAATGAGCAATGAAGTACAAATATATATGAATCAAATGTTGCTCACTACTTGTACAAATATAGACACAAGTTTTGACAAAAACTACATCTAAATAAGTATTCTCCTCATAAAGCACAAAACATGATTATAAATCATAAATCCAAAAAAATGCTAAAATTATCAATATAAAGGCATGTAAACTAAATAAGAGTTTTGAGATAGTTACCAAACCAAATGCACTATACTCTAAGTCTCCAAAACATGGTGGTCATCCCACCAAACTTCTTTGATAGCGGTGCATTAATTTGTAGTGTCCATCAAGCCCATGCATCAACCACTAAGGCATCAAATCTCTCACATCATGTGAGAGCCTACACCTACATCAAACACAAGAGGTGGGGACTTTGGTACCCATTTTCTTTTGGGTCCACAGGGGTTAGTCCTATTTAGAACCCAAACATTCTTATTAGCAAAATTTAAAAAATTAATTCTATCATAACAAAATTTTGCCAAATGGCCTTTGCGGCCGCAATGTGTACACGTGTACACTCTAGCATGCATATGTGTATGAGTGTGATCATGACGTGCAAAGTGTGCATATGCATGTTGTAGGTGATGTGCATGAACATGTGGAGCTTGTTTCTTTTGAAACAAGCTTTCCAATCTATTATGGTTAAATGCACAATTTCTTAAAGTTGAGCTCAAATAATTTATTTATTTTCAAAACTTTAATCTCATTTTTATCAATGGTGGCATGAAAAGCATGATGAGAATCAACACCCTTTTTCTTTTTAGAAATAGTTTCTTTTTCTTTTAAAACAACTTTTCTTTTCAAAGAGTTGTTTTCTTGTAAAGCAATTTCTTTTTGTTTTTCCACCAAACTAATTTTATTTTTGAAAGAATTATTTCCTTCACAAAGATCATTTAATTTTGAAGATAAGGAAATATTCTCCTTTTCAAGAAATCATTTTCTTTTGAAACACATGCAAGTTTATTTTGAAATAAATCTTTTTCTACTAAAAAGGAATCATATTTGTTTTTCAATTTCTTGTTATCCTTTTTAAGCAATTCATATTTTTCAAGAAGTTGTTGACAAAATGATTCAAGCTTATCATAAGACATATCAACATCCTCTTCTAGCTCGGATTCGGTATTTACCTCAAGGGTTTATCCCCTTGGACCATGTAGCACAAGTTGGAAGCTTCACTTCCATCATCCGAGTCGCTCCCCGCATAGTATTGCTTTTATTCGTCAAGAGAGACTATAGTGTTCTAAACTATAAAAGCTGAATCAAAATTAGCAACCCTAGATAAATATTCATCATTTAGGATACTCTTTAATGCATGGATGACTTTTGAGTTAGCCTCAAGATACTTGCTATTATAAAGTATGAATCTTTAATGGTAGCAGATAAATATGAATGCCTAAGCCTTTGAGGTACAAAGACATTTTAACCTTCCAAGTTTGGATGTTAAGAATGTCAAAGAAGGAAGGTGACATGAAATCCATGTGTGTGTACAAATATTGTGATTAGCCAAAAAATAAGGATCTTTAACTCTACGCTGTTAGACCCAAATCAAGAGCACCAAGCTCTGATACCAATTGAAATCATCTAGAGGGGGGTTAGGTGACTAGCTAATTTAATGATGAATTAATGCGAATTAAAACTATTAATACAAACTAAAAAATTTTAAACACAACACGCTAAGTATAACACAAGAGTGTAGCCGAATTTTCCGTGAAGGGCTCTGCACTATCTCCTCAAGATTCCTCTAGATAAGAGTTGAGGTGCCGCTATAGCTCTCTTGGTTGAATACAAGTGTGAGCAAACAATCTCCAGCAAATGTCAATTTGAGCACAAGTATATATCAAGCATATAAAAATAAAAGCAATGAAGCATACAAGATATAAACACAAGTGAGAGATAGAGAGAGAGCAATCGCAAACACGGGAGATTTGTTTCGAGGTTCGAGCACCCTTACTCTACGTCCCCGCCTTCAACACTATGAAGGATTTCCACTAAAAACTGATCCCACCAGATCACTCGGTGCCGCAACACCTACAACGAGTTCACACTAGAACTCCTTGGACTCACTAGTCCCTCTCTTGTTCTCGCAAGAACTACACACCGCAAGTCCACTAGCTTGCCGAGACCGCACCTCTGCACCGAGCTCCCACAAGAACTCAAAACACCGCGAACCCGCAAGTCCGCCTCCTCAAAACAAAGAATGAACGCTTTGGTGATCTAAACATTTTGATCACCTAAAAACCTCTCACAACAAAGATCCCTATAGGATGATATAGCAATGGATAGCTCAAGTGTATGTGAGAAAAACTTGGATTGATTTGGTGGTGAAAAACTCAAAGAAATCACTTTTATAAAACACTTTTGAAAATCTCTCCTTTTGATATGGAAATTTTGGCTCTTAAACAAGTGGAGATAAATATTAAAAGATGTATCAAAAACTAGCTTGAAAATTCACTTAAAATCTTGTATAAAACAGTCCAAAGGAGCCCCTTTTTATAGGCTCCAAAAAATGCCCGTTGGAAGCCAACTCAGCAGCTCTGGCTGCTGACGGTCGACCGCCCGGTCGATCGCCAACGGTCGATTTTTTCGACCGTTGGGAAGGTCGGTCGACCGGCCGGTCGACCGCCAACTGGGCAATGGCCCAGCAATCGACCGCTCGGTCGACCGGGCCATTTCCAGAGAGCAGAAGCTCTCTGGCGGTCGACTGTGCGGTCGACCTGCCCAACCTGTGCACGTTTGTGCACATCGGTCGACCAGAGCGGTCGACCGACTTCTCGTCCGGTCGACCGACAGAACGCCAGTTCAGGCAATTATGGGGATTAAAAACTTAGCTTTTTGACTTAAATAAAATCACATAAATTCTCTAAAAATCTACAAAAATAATTTCAGTAATATACTTTGATATACAAATATTTTTTAGTAAAAATCAAAACATATTACAAACATTTTGAACTATTTTTGTGTTATGAAAATTTTGGCTTAAAACAAAAATCGTATTTTTCCAAATTGAAAACCGATTTTCCCAAAACTCCTTCAAATATAAAAATAAGATATTCTAAACACTTTTAAGGCTTAGTGTGTATGGATATGATTCACTACACATATATGATGAAATATCTATGTTTTTGACAATAAGCACTAAAATGGTTTTGGTAAAAACATGTAGACTTTAAATTTCAAAGACCAAAACGGTATTTTTTCAAAACAAAAATTCTTTTATGAAAACACATATAAATCTTATGTGTGAGTGTATATGTACTTGAGCAATCCACCAACTAATCTATCATTTACATTTTATCTAAAAATAAAATCTTACTAAAAATAAATCTAGACACAAGTCTTCTCTTGAAGGTCTTCTTCTTCTTAACTTAGTCCAAACCATGATCTAATGAGTTAGACTCCTCTTGAGTACTTGATGTGGTCTTGAAGCACAAGCTCTTAAATCAACACGTGCTAACTCCAAAACTTGACTTGAAATTTTTTATTGAAGCTAAACACTTACTAAGATCTTGATCAAATATCTGAGACTAATTTAAACACAAGATCATTAGTACTATAATTGTAACGGTCCCAGCCTCTAATAAACAAGATTAGGCCTAAAACACCAATTATCTCCCATATTCTTATAGTAAGAAAATTTTTACAGCATCATCCTTAATATTTCGTTAGTTTCTCACATACAATAACTAACAATTTCGGCTCCATGCCTACTTAATCCCATCAAAGCTTTCGGCCCACACGGCCTACTTATCATACCACAATACACCAAACCTTAACTATATACATATGCCATAACTTGCATCCTCCATCGCAAACATATATCTTCTCAATTGACATCACAAGAGTTAACTTCCAAACAAATTATATTCCCACACATGGCCATCTTTCGAAGTTCATGGACATTACATACCAACGGAGTCCACAATCCAAAACATTACAATACATAAAAGCCCCTAGTTCCAAGTACTATAAAGATAAATATACATTGAGTACATACCAACATGTTTTCCACAAAGAAAGAGGACTAAAGTAGAGTCTATACATACATATTAAATATAACAAGAGTAAGTCAAAGTGATACAACTACATGCCATACATTCCATAACTTAACTCTTCCAGTTAGAGTGGTCCCTTACCCTTATCCAAACCTGAAAAGATGGAAAGAAAATAAAATGAGCTCGACAGCTCAATGAGTAAACCATGCCATAGGGTGTTGATATAAGACAAGCATCTTAAAAGGGGTAATTTACAATGAAGTCCATGAGACAATAAAATTTTCCAATTTAACTTACTTGTTCTAGGCTACATACATTTGTGGTCTACATGCCTTCACTATCAAGAGTTGCATCCCGCTATATCATGACACAAGTGAAATATTTGCATGAATATGTGTGTAAATTTTCGTGGATTAGTCCTTCCACATCAACTCGGCTAACTACATACATAATGTGACATTCTAGGTTAACACAAGTATTACCAATATAGAATGAAACTTGACCGTTCACTTATGCATGCCATTCAATCTAAATGTAATTCCCCGTCTTCCACCTCCTACCGGCTCCCGCCCGGCCCCTTCCTCCTCTTATAATTCGTATATATAAAACCTATAAATTTCCCCGTCTTCCCCCCTCCTACCGGCTCCCGCTCGGCCCCTTCCTCCTTTTATATATATTCATAATTATATGTCAAATCCCCGTCTTCACCCCTCCTACCGGCTCCCGCCCGGCCCCTTCCTCTTTTTATCACAAATGCATCATGCAAGGTTAAGTTATAATATTCATAACAAGCAATTTAAAACTAACTTACACGTCATGCCCGAAAATGATGTGCAACAATAAGAAAGAAGACATGTGCTTGGGGGTTTCCCACTATCATAGTAACATCATAACACGCCACATTCAACCCGCATGAATATATGCATTATCCCCATATACTTGCAATACTTAACACAATGCTATATTGTAAGGAGGGGTCTTCCCCCGTGCACTTTAGTGAACATGAAGTATGATTCAAGTTAATCGATCGGCATTTATGGAGTGATATTAGTACAAATCCTAGACCTCACATAATGTATCATACCATTTCTATTTATGAAGAGCCAAGGTTATGCTATATACATATCAAATTGGCTATCATGATGTTGGTCAAGAAAAAAAACAGCGAATTAAAGTGCTTACTTGGTTCACTTAGGCATAATTAGTATGCTAGAACATGTATTCTACACATGCATTTCATATCCATATAATGTAGAGACATAACAATTATGCAATACCCATTAGATTTCATTTAACCCAAAGATAATCATCAAAACAGCGAATTGATGTGCTAAATCATCTCATTTAGGTATAATTAGTAAGTTAGAACATGTATATCACACATGTATCTCATCACAACATAATATAGAGGTACATTAATTAGGTAATACCCATTGAATTTCATCTAGTTTGAGGGTGTCACAAAAACAGCAAATAATACCCTTGTGGGTCACATATACAAAAATCAAAATTTCAACTTTTCTAATCTTGATAGAAGGTATAACCCTAAAAGCTTAGATTTACTCACAATGATTTTTAGATCTGAAACAAAGAGTTGGGCCTCAAGAAATCTCTGCTTGGAAGTGCTAGATCCTCCCCCAACTCACCAAGAATCTCCCCCCTCCAAGATCTGACCTTCTCCTTCCAGGATTGCCGCGTTTTCCCCTTCTTTGCCGCAGTTCTGCGGCCAGATGGCAGCACCTTGAGTGCTGCTGCGGCTGCGCTTCCTGCGTGCGCGTGACTCTTCCTCCCCTCTCGTGTAGCCTTGACCCAAGGTTGAGAGAAGTTGGGATTTGGGGGTTGAGAGGTATCCTAATCTCTTTCCTTCAGAATTTTAGAGAGGAGATGAAAGGGTGGGTTAGAGTTTCAAGTTCTTCACTTGGGAGAGGAGAAGTTTGCAGATTTTGGGAGAGGATGAAGAAGAGGGCAATCTTGGTAGTCAACAAATTGGAGTGCAAGTTACTAGGTGAGGGAGTTCTTCTCATGTTGCCACTTGGACAAACTCCTCTCATGTTGCCACTTGGACTCCTAACCTTCAATGAGATCCTAGCCCTTAATCTCTCCCCAAGCATGCACACCTACCCTTAATTAAGTACTTAGGGTAAAACTAGGTTGGTTAAGGGAAAATGAAAGGTTAGGCTGCAATCTATGCCATATCTCCCCCTTGTTAAGTCACTAATTGGTCCAATGACACATGTACATAAGCCTTCATGCCATATTTTCATAGTCACCACAACCAATAGTTAATAAAAACTTTTGAAAGGGAAGTGTGTCACCTAATTAAGTTTAAAATTGTTGCTATTGAAATATGGAGGGTAATTACTTTAGATAATGCCTTTAACAAAAATCCTTAATAATTAAGATGAGGAGAAATTTGGTAAATCAAAAATTTGGTTGTTACATTTCTCCCCTCCTAAAAGAGAGCTTCGTCCCCGAAGCCTGACGTACCTTGGAAAAGTTGTGGATAAATATGCTTCATCTCTTCCTCTGGTTCCCAGGTAGTTTCTTCAATCTCTTTGCTTCTCCATAAAACCTTTACTAAAGGGATTGCTTTGTTTCGCAGTTGCTTCTCCTTCCGGTCTAGGATTTGAACCGTCTCCACTGTATATGACAAGTCTTCTTGGAGTTGCAGTGGTGAGTATTTAAGAACATGATTCGGATCTGGTACATACTTTCTCAATTGGGACACATGAAATACGTCATGTATTTTCTCAATCTCTGGTGGTAAGGCTAACCGATAAGCCAGAGGTCCAATTCTTTCCAGTATTTCAAAGGGCCCAATATACCGGGGGTCTAACTTATTCCGTTTGCCACCCCCGTACCATTCCTTTTATTGGTGATATCTTCAAGAAAACTTTGTCGCCTTCTGCAAACTCCAAGGGCCTTCGGCGCCGATCCGCATATGTCTTCTGTCTACTCTGGGCTGCTTTCATTCTCTTCCTTATTATCCGAATCTTCTCCGTTGTTTCTTGAACTATATCAGATCCAAACAGTGTTCGGTCACCCATCTCTTCCCAACAAATTGGAGATCTACATTTTCTGCCGTACAAAGCTTCAAATGGTGGCATCCCAATAGTGGATTGATGACTATTGTTATATGCAAACTCCACTAATGATAGGTATCTCTCCCAATTGCCCCCGAAATCCAACACGCATGCTCTCAGCATATCTTCCAATATTTGAATGGTTCTCTCAGACTGCCCGTCGGTTTGTGGGTGCGCAGCCGTACTTGGGTGTAGCTTGGTGCCCAGAGCTTGGGATAGACTGATCCATAGCCTTGACTGAAACCGAGGGTCACGATCTGACACAATTGTCTCAAGAACTCCATGAATCCTGATTATCTCTCGGAGGTAGATCTGGGCTAACCTATCCATCGAATAGTTTATTCGGATGAGTAGGAAATGAGCGGACTTTATAAGTCGGTCGACTATCACCCATATGGCATCATATCCTTGAGGGGATCTAGGGAGCCCTTTCACAAAATCCATAGTAATGTTGCTCCACTTCCATTCAGGGATTTGTAAGGGCATGAGGAGTCCCGGAGGCTTCTTGTGTTCAGTCTTAACTTGTTGGCATATCAAACATCTCTGCACAAAATTTGTTATGTCCTTCTTCATTCCTTCCCACCAAAAGTTTGCCCGTAAATCCTGATACATCTTGGTTGTTCCAGGATGTGCGGTGTAAGGGGTGCAATGGGCTTCAGTTAAAATTCGCTCCTTGAGCTTAAAATCTAGAGGTACAAATATTCGGTTTCCCTTTCTTAGCAAATCCCTAGAAATGGTAAAATCTCGGGTTTCACCTCTTTGCACTCTTTCAAAATTTTTAGCTGTCTGGTCATCTTTCCTTTGTGCTTCCTTGATTTCTTCATAGAGGTCGAAACCAATACTAACTTGATTTATCTGGTTCATTCCATACCGGGGCCCTCTTATATGAATTTCAAGTTGCAGTCTTTCCATCTCCCTTAACAAGTCCGATTGCTGGGTTAACAATACCGATAAGGATCCTCCAGACTTCCAACTCAAAGCGTCAGCCACCACATTGGCCTTCCCAGGGTGATAATGAATGTCCAAGTCATAATCCTTCATCAACTCTAACCATCTTCTTTGGCGCATATTCAATTCCTTTTGGGTGAAAATATATTTTAGGCTTTTATGATCTGTATATATATCACATGATACTCCATAAAGGTAGTGCCGCCAAATTTTAAGGCAAAAATGACTGCAGCTAGCTCAAGGTCATGGGTTGGGTAATTTTTCTCATGGTTCCTTAGTTGTCTAGAAGCATATGCAATTACTCTCCCATGCTGCATCAATACACACCCCAGGCCTGACTTTGACGCATCACTGAATACAACATAACCTTCGTTTCCAATGGGCATAGATAGGATTGGGGCCGATATTAGCTTATCCTTTAGTTCTTGAAAGCTTTTCTCCTGATCCTCTCCCCAATAGAATTTGAGGCCTTTCTTGGTTAACTGGGATAAGGGTGCAGCTATCTTGGAGAATCCTTCTACAAATCTCCGGTAATACCCAGCCAATCCTAGGAAGCTTCGCACCTCTGTGACATTGGTAGGTCGAGGCCACCCCTTTATCGCCTCGATCTTTGCGGGGTCCACTGATATTCCTTCCTCATTTATGATGTGGCCCAAGAACCCAACTTCATTTAGCCAGAACTCACACTTCTTAAGCTTTGCATAAAGTTGCTTCTCTCTCAATAATTGTAACACTATCCTTAAGTGTCTTTCATGATCCTCTTTGCTCTTTGAATAGATTAGTATGTCATCAATGAACACCACCACGAATTGATCTAGGTATGGCTGGAAAATTCTGTTCATCAAATCCATAAATGCTGCTGGAGCATTGGTCAAGCCAAATGGCATTACTAAAAACTCATAATGGCCATATCTGGTCCGAAAGGCAGTCTTAGAAACATCTTCCGGCTTGATCTTTAATTGATGGTATCCTGATCTTAAATCTATTTTGGAAAATATGCTGGCACCCTGAAGTTGATCAAAGAGGTCATCAATCCTCGGTAGTGGATATCGATTCTTGATAGTGACCTTGTTCAGCTCTCGATAATCTATACACAGCCTCATGCTCCCATCCTTCTTCTTAACAAATAATACCGGAGCACCCCAAGGTGATACACTCGGCCGAATAAACCCGAGGCTTAGCAGTTCTTGCAACTGGTCCTTCAATTCATTCATTTCTGCGGGCGCCATTCTATAAGGTGCCTTGGATATGGGACTTGTCCCAGGTAAAAGATTAATGTAAAATTCTACTTCCCTATCTGGGGGTAAGCCTGGTAGATCCTCCAGAAAAACATCAGGATAGTCTCTTGCAACCTCTATGTTTTCAATCTTAATCTTCATGTCTTCCTCACCAATAAGGGTTGCCAAAAATCCTTGACACCCTTGCCTCAATAACTTAGTGGCCTTTAGGGCAGAAATGACTGGAGTGCAAATTTTATTCTTCACCCCTTCATAAACTCTTTCTGGAGTTCCCTCTAGCTTAAAAATTATTTTCTTCTGATAACAGTCTACATGAGCCCGATATGTTTACAACCAGTCCATTCTTAGGATGATGTCAAATTCCATCTCTCCTAATTTAATTAGGTCTGCTTGTGTCTTCATTTCGCCTATTGTGATTTCACATCCCTTATAATACTCGCTAGTGGTCACTCTTGCACCTACAGGGGTTGACACCACTAGTTGATAGTTCAAAGGTTCGGATTCCTTGTTAATAATTGCAGCAAATGATGAAGAAATAAAAGAGTGGGTAGCACCGGGATCAAATAATACTCGAGCAATGATTTCGGATACACAGACGGTACCTTCCACCACGGCATTGGATGCTCGAGCCTCCTGCGGAGTGATTGCATTCATCCTCCCTTGAACTCTGGGTTGCTGTACTGATGCTTGAGTCATGGCCGAGCGAGTTCTGTTGAAAGGTTGCCGAAAGGCGGTAGCTTGTCCTCCTGCTGTTGGGGCGATGCCCATGGTTGGTCTTCCCGTTCCTCTGCTAGCTCCTGGATATCCATGCAAGTTTGGGCAGTCCCTCCTCATGTGACCCATTCTGCCGCAGACAAAGCATTGCTTACCGGCGGCGCAACTGCCAGTGTGACTTCGGTTACACCTTGGACACCACTGGTTCCCTGCAAAGTTGGAGCGTTGGGAGGATATTGGTGATGCCGAATGGGGTAATCCTCTATTCTTGGGCCATGAGTTCCCCTTGTTTCCCTGGGCGGGCATGAAGGACGATCCGGTACCTCTGTCGGGCCTCATGGACTGAGTTCCAAAGCTCGGGGCATTATTATACCGGGGGCGCTTCATGTAGGGTAGTTCCCTGGTCCTTATCTCTTGACTCTCCTGCATGTCCCTTTCAATTTCCATTGCCTTCTCCACAGCTTGAGTATAAACTTGTAATTGGAAAGGGATCAGCTTACTCCTGATTTCTGGCCTCAAGCCCCTAACAAATCTTTTTGTCCTATCCTCCTCATCGGACACCAGTTTCTCAGCATACCTGGACAGTTGAGTAAATTTAGCTTCATATTGGCTCACTGTCCATTGCTCCTGCTTTAGGTCTTGAAATTCCATTGCAAGTCGGTCCTTCACCACTCCAGGTATGTATTTTTCATTGAACTTTTTAACTAAAAAGTTCCAAGAGATCTCCCTCCCCAAAGTCTTAGCCCCTCCTTTTATCATCTCCCACCAACGCTCAGCCTCTCCTTGGAACATAAAGGAGGCGAAAGATACCCGCTGGTTTTCAGTACATTCCATTACATCCAGTATCTTCTCAATTTGACGGAGCCATTCTTCAGCTTGAATAGGGTCAACTCCTCCTCTAAAAGCTAGTGGGTTCAACTTTTGAAATTGTTCAAGGGCTCTACGAGGGTTGTTTACATTTTCCAGTTGCAACAGCCAATCCGGTATTCTGTCTGGCATTCTCCGATTGGCATTAGATTGTTCACTTAGAAATTCTTGACTTGCCGGGGGATGGACGCTCCCGATTGCGCTGTGCAATGGGACGTCGCCCTCCGAGTTGGCATCGGGTGGAGGAAAATTTAAGTCTATTTATACCTAAAAGAATAGTTAAACTTAATTAACAGCAACTAAATAACAACAAGTAGAATAGTTCCAAAAACAAAACACAAATTTCATTTATGCACAAAATGTTTTCATAGCAACATTACATTAGCATGACTACATTCTTCAAAACGTACAATTGCAGTCATAAAGAAATACATTGATCACACATATAGCTATTGACAACCACTATCTTCACTCAAAAAAAAAATATCCATATATATGAGTCAACATTCATTTTTCTCCAAAAACAAAAATATGCCCCCCACCTAGACCTCTATCAAGGGGTTATGTTAGAACCCGAGGAGCTTTCCTCCCGGTCGTCCCCTACAGATTCTTCTTCTTCGGGGTTTTCTTCTTCTTGATTTAACTCCTCAGGATCATCTTCTTCTGGATCTTCTTCTTCAGGATCCTCTTCTGCTTCAAGATTTTCTCCCTCAAGATCCTCTTCTGCTTCCTCCAGAACAGCATCATATTCACATCTCCAATTCTCATAATCATCGTACAGATCCATGTCTTCTACCCAGCTGGAGTCCCACCAAATATCTCCAAAGAAAATCCTTCCTTCAGGATCCATTTCCTCGTTAGGCAGGACTCCCAGGTCCACAGTTGCTGTTGCATTCCTTATGGCACTTTCTGCCTCACTGATTTCATCTTTCTCATCTTGTTCCAGGCGAACCCCTGTATCTTTACTATCCGGGGGACCTTTCAGAATGATAGCTGGATCTGTCTCATCGGATTCAAAATCCCAATCCATATGGTCCGCAGTCCAACTCAAACTTTCCGACCTCGGACTGTCGGATGACGATCCAGTCATCTCAGAATCTCCCATCTGTAGAAGTAAGACATTTATATTAGACGGTGTATCTTCCAATTCTCCCCAAATTAATGGTTTACATGAATATATAACAAGACAAGATAGAAAATCACCACTTATTTAACCATGCCGATCTTTCATAAATTTTTCCTTAGGCACAACTGTCTTTCCAATAGGTTTAACCCTGACTTATGTGATATTTTGATTGCTCTCCCTTTCCGGTGTCCCATAACACTGGAATTTCTTGCAGAAGGGCCCGCACCCCTTGCAAGATCCATTTGAGCTAAGGTATGCGGGTACCTATATTCAAATGTAGAGAACAGTAAAATATCCTATATTTCAGGGTCAAATACCCTAAGATTCTACTATCACCCCAATACCCCATATCTAACTTACCCAAGCACACATATAAATTTCACGTGATTACATAAGCAGTCCCGCATACTACATCTATCTAGGTTAACCCTGCCTAAACCATGCTCTGATACCAACTGTAACGGTCCCAGCCTCTAATAAACAAGATTAGGCCTAAAACACCAATTATCTCCCATATTCTTATAGTAAGAAAATTTTGACAGCATCATTCTTAATATTTCGTTAGTTTCTCACATACAATAACTAACAATTTCGGCTCCAGGCCTACTTAATCCCATCAAAGCTTTCGGCCCACACGGCCTACTTATCATACCACAATACACCAAACCTTAACTATATACATATGCCATAACTTGCATCCTCCATCGCAAACATATATCTTCTCAATTGACATCACAAGAGTTAACTTCCAAACAAATTATATTCCCACACATGGCTATCTTTCGAAGTTCATGGACATTACATACCAACGGAGTCCACAATCCAAAACATTACAATACATAAAAGCCCCTAGTTTCAAGTACTATAAAGACAAATATACATTGAGTACATCCCAACATATTTTCCACAAAGAAAGAGGACTAAAGTAGAGTCCATACATACATATTAAATATAACAAGAGTAAGTCAAAGTGATACAACTACATGCCATACATTCCATAACTTAACTCTTCCAGTTAGAGTGGTCCCTTACCCTTATCCAAACCTGAAAAGATGGAAAGAAAATAAAATGAGCTCGACAGCTCAATGAGTAAACCATGCCATAGGGTGTTGATATAAGACAAGCATCTTAAAAGGGGTAATTTACAATGAAGTCCATGAGACAATAAAATTTTCCAATCTAACTTACTTGTTCTAGGCTACATACATTTGTGGTCTACATGCCTTCACTATCAAGAGTTGCATCCCGCTATATCATGACACAAGTGAAATATTTGCATGAATATGTGTGTAAATTTTCGTGGATTAGTCCTTCCACATCAACTCGGCTAACTACATACATAATGTGACATTCTAGGTTAACACAAGTATTACCAATATAGAATGAAACTTGACCGTTCACTTATGCATGCCATTCAATCTAAATGTAATTCCCCGTCTTCCACCTCCTACCGGCTCCCGCCCGGCCCCTTCCTCCTTTTATAATTTGTATATATAAAACATATAAATTTCCCCGTCTTCCCCCCTCCTACCGGCTCCCGCTCGGCCCCTTCCTCCTTTTATATATATTCATAATTATATGTCAAATCCCCGTCTTCCCCCCTCCTATCGGCTCCCGCCCGTCCCTTCCTCCTTTTATCACAAATGCATCATGCAAGGTTAAGTTATAATATTCATAACAAGCAATTTAAAACTAACTTACACGTCATGCCCGAAAATGATGTGTAACAATAAGAAAGAAGACATG
Source organism: Agave tequilana (assembly GCA_038442645.1). Taxonomy (NCBI): domain Eukaryota; kingdom Viridiplantae; phylum Streptophyta; class Magnoliopsida; order Asparagales; family Asparagaceae; genus Agave; species Agave tequilana. The sequence goes on from JAVJIF010010032.1 coordinate 51,030, forward strand.
TGCTTGTGGGTTTCCCACTATCATAGTAACATCATAACACGCCACATTCAACCCGCATGAATATATGCATTATCCCCATATACTTGCTAATACTTAACACAATGCTATATTGTAAGGAGGGGTCTTCCCCCGTGCACTTTAGTGAACATGAAGTATGATTCAAGTTAATCGATCGGCATTTATGGAGTGATATTGGTACAAATCCTAGACCTCACATAATGCATCATACCATTTCTATTTATGAAGAGCCAAGGTTATGCTATATACATATCAAATTGGCTATCATGATGTTGGTCAAGAAAAAACAGCGAATTAAAGTGCTAACTTGGTTCACTTAGGCATAATTAGTATGCTACAACATGTATTCTACACATGCATTTCATATCCATATAATGTAGAGACATAACAATTATGCAATACCCATTAGATTTCATTTAACCCAAAGATAATCATCAAAACAGCGAATTGATGTGCTAAATCATCTCATTTAAGTATAATTAGTAAGCTAGAACATGTATATCACACATGTATCTCATCACAACATAATATAGAGGTACATTAATTAGGTAATACCCATTGAATTTCATCTAGTTTGAGGGTGTCACAAAAACAACAAGTAATACCCTTGTGGGTCACATATACAAAAATCAAAATTTCAACTTTTCTAATCTTGATAGAAGGTATAACCCTAAAAGCTTAGATTTACTCACAATGATTTTTAGATCTGAAACAGAGAGTTGGCCTTCAAGAAATCTCTGCTTGGAAGTGCTAGATCCTCCCCCAACTCACCAAGAATCTCCCCCCTCCAAGATCCGACCTTCTCCTTCTAGGATTGCCGCGTTTTCCCCTTCTTTGCCGCAGTTCTGCGGCCAGATGGCAGCACCTTGCGTGCTGCTGCGGCTGCGCTTGCTGCGTGCGCGTGACTCTTCCTCCCCTCTCGTGTAGCCTTGACCCAAGGTTGAGAGAAGTTGGGATTTGGGGCTTGAGAGGTATCCTAATCTCTTTTCTTCAGAATTTTAGAGAGGAGATGAAAGGGTGGGTTAGGGTTTCAAGTTCTTCACTTGGGAGAGGAGAAGTTTGCAGATTTTGGGAGAGGATGAAGAAGAGGGCAATCTTGGTAGTCAACAAATTGGAGTGCAAGTTACTAGGTGAGGGAGTTCTTCTCATGTTGCCACTTGGACAAACTCCTCTCATGTTGCCACTTGGACTCCCAACCTTCAATGAGATCCTAGCTCTTAATCTCTCCCCAAGCATGCACACCTACCCTTAATTAAGTACTTAGGGTAAAACTAGGTTGGTTAAGGGAAAATGAAAGGTTAGGTTACAATCTATACCATATCTCCCCCTTGTTAAGTCACTAATTGGTCCAATGACACATGTACATAAGCCTTCATGCCATATTTTCATAGTCACCACAATCAATAGTTAATAAAAACTTTTGAAAGGGAAGTGTGTCACCTAATTAAGTTTAAAATTGTTGCTATTGAAATATGGAGGGTAATTACTTTAGATAATGCCTTTAACAAAAATCCTTAATAATTAAGATGAGGAGAAATTTGGTAAATCAAAAATTTGGTTGTTACAATAATTACATGAGTTAATCATCATCAAAATTAGAGTGATGAGCCTTTGGGCCAACATTTGGTTGACATATTTTTTCCTTAATTAAACACTAGATAAGAGTAATTCTCAAGTAAGTGGTATTCAGTTTGATGCCTACTATTCATAACGGAGACACTCCAAAAGATTTAGGATTATTCTTATATATATATACACCTTTCAAATCTTTCGTATTTCTGAAATTACCTCTCAAATTTTTATATTTCTTAAATTACCCTCCTAATTTTTTAATTTGATCAAATTTGCCCATCATGCTATCTTTTTAACTGTTATAAAATACAATTACTTTTTTACCCTAAATTTATCAAATTTACCCCTAAATGTTATCATTTCTCTCTCTTCTTGCATCCTCTTTTCTTCCATTCCATACATCTCTCTCTAATAGTTTAGGTTTAATCAATTAAAATCACCGGAGGTCATTTCTCTCACCCTCAAATTAATTAATTAGAATGGTATTAACTGAAGGTGGGGGTATTAAAGAAATTTCACAAAAAAATAAAGAATTATTCTTTTTTGATACTTTTTAACTGTCGATGGGAGCAATTTGATCAAATTAAATAATTAGGAGATAATTTTAGAAATATAAAGATTTGTGGGATAATTTCAGAAATACGAAAAATTTGGAGAGTATATATAAGAATAACCTAAAATTTATCTGTGAAGATTGACTGATGTGTGGTGGAATAGCATGCGGAGGTGGACATTGACCTTGTTGAGAATTCTCTTATTTTTTTTCTAGATCCATTTACATAAATATGCCGAAGAAAATTATACGCTAAATAAATCATTCAAAGAAGAAGATCTTGGTGCGCCACAAAGATCAGGGGACAACTCTTTCCCCTGCAAATCGAATTGACATCATCATTATTAAAGTACTATCATGAAAACCCTAGATTTAATATTATACATTCATCTAAGTTGTGCCTATAATTGATGCCAACTGTTTAGTTTTTCCAGCATTAACATTAGAGTTGGTAGTATATAACATCGTGTGAACTGATTCATGAATTGTTTTATGCAACATGATGAAAAATCTAAAATTTGATCTCTTTACTATAACGTTTTTTTTTTTTGGTTGAGATATAACTCTTCATTGTAAATTTACATTTTCATTTTCAACCGTATCCGTAGTCTAGTAGATAGTTGCATAAATTCGTGCATATTAATTGTCTGGATCACGTGACTTAATCATTATCACGAACTTAATGCGGCAATTTTTATGAGTTTTCTGGGAAAAGTCAAACTACTTTTATGCTTTGAACCCATCCGCAGAATAGAGGCAACCGTGATTCAACGGCCCAAACGATGCTGGGTCAGAAGCCCAATGGTTACATGGCCCGAGGCGAGACACACAAGTCCATGTAAGGCCAGGATGGCAACGGAATCTCGGACAGCACGAAGCCCACAACTGGCTGAGCAGCTTATGACACAGATGATACTTGTGTTTAGTCCCACATCGGTTGGCTCAGAGAAGGCAGATGCAGCGCATACTATAAATGGGTACCTTTAGGTTCTGCCAAAAGCATGATCCTTCAGGCAGTAAACGGGATGTGATGAGTGGTAACAACTTGCAAATATTTTGTGAGAGGGGTGTCTGCCCATCGCCTGTTACGACAACTGGGGCACCCAAATCTTTACCAATCTGATCCCAAAATCTTTTTATAATCAAAAAATTTTTTTTTAGAAGATTTGCCTTTTTTTGAATAAAATTTTTTAATTTCAAAATATTATTTAAAAAACTGTTTCCTGAGTTTTTCAGTGTTTTTAATTAAACAAACAAGTAACCTCTAGCTGTCGTGGGGTGAGTAAGACACTCCGGAACCCCAGTTGGTTTTTTATTGTTCTCCTGCTGTTTGCTTGAGCGATTCTGGCATTTAAGATTCACTATTATCTCTTCTGTTGAAATTATTGAATGATCATATACTAGGATAAAAATGATATTTGGTACAAGAGTTGGAAAAAATTAGATGCTAACTCAGAAATATATAAGAGTTGGCACGTATCATTAAATTGAAATTCTAGATTTGTGGAGAGGGTTTGGAGTTGGCAATTATTTTTTGCGGAGAAGATCTATATTTTACTTTTCGACTTTCAATATTTTCAAATTTACTTTTTAAATTTTCATAATATCAGAAATACTCTTCAAATTCTTTCATACTTTCAAAAGTACTCTTCAAATTTTCATAATATCAAAATTATTTTTTAATTTTTTTTATATTTTCAAAATTACTTCTCAATTATCTGTTATGAGAATGTGAAATACCAAAATACCGTTGATCTCAATATATCTCGTGCCATCTTGATTCATTCATTTTCTGAACAAATTAGAACATCTTTTTTTGCTATTTCTTTTTCCTGCTTTGGAAAACTGATGAATAGTCATGTTTGATACTGCACAAAATCACAACTACTGTAAGAGAAAAATTTGTGAGAGCAATTTGGTGGAATAGTGAGGTCTAAGTTTCAAAATGTGGACACTTTGGGGAGAAGAAACTTATTTTTTATTGATTAATTACTTCACTCCACTAAACATCGTCACTCATTGGTGATCATCGTGATAAAAACATATCATAACTGAGCCAAACTAAAACAAAATAGTCATTTCACCAAACAAAACAGAATTTGCAGCAGTAGCGTCCCAGTACCCGCGCAGAATTCGTCATCTTCAACGGTGAACCCAAGGGATGTGAGCATGGTTGGCCAGCAATGGTGAGTGAGTATGCGGATAGCATTGCAACAGTCAAGGGTTAGATATGATGAGTAATTAACTCCATAAAGAGAGAGGGAGAGGGGGAGAGAGCTTGACAGTGGGGTAAGTGGAGTAATTTTGATTGATGGGAATAATTTTGAAAATATAAAAGAATTTGAAGAGTAATTATGATATTATGAAGCTTTGGAGAATAATTTTGAAAATAGGAAAGATTTGAACAGTTTATTGAGAAAGACATTTTACTTTTTAATTTTTCACCCGCTTGATTATACTTGTATAGTGCATGAGTTTTTGGGATTTTATTCTGATATTGTAGAGCCAATTTAATTAGCTTAAAGATTTTATTTTGAAAAAATTATCTTTAGGCCACTCGGCTGAAACTAACTCTTCATAGTTTGAGACCTAGTGAAAAAGCCCTTTGACCCAGTTTGTTGTGTATGTGGGTCCCTGTCCCCACCACATGATACATTTTATTTTCACATTGCCTATATTGTCTTTCTTAGCTGGCTCTCTGATGTGTTGTCTTTTTTCTTTTGTTGTTTTGTCATTTACATAGAAGATGAGATTGATGACACCGGCATGAGGTTATATTTTTGTTCACTCTTTCATATTTCTGTCTACTCTTTCATATTTCTTTCCACTTCATGTTGGACTTTTTTGCATTGATAAATCTTTTTGCAAAAATAATTGGAATGTTTATTGTAATCTAATTCACCAGTTACTCTGTTTAATATTCTGTCCATTTTGTCCATCTTCTCAAAATATTTGTCCACTTTTATAAATATTTTGTTCATCTTGTCAAATATTCTGTCCACTTTTTTGCCCATTTAATCTAATTTTTTGTCTTTCTACTCTAGAAACTTATAAAATTAAACAGAAATTGACAAATATGAACAAAAAAGAAAAAATAGACAGAAATACAAAAAAATAGATAGAAGTTGAGTAAGATCGATAAAACTCTATTTTTAATGTAATTTTCAATTTGTCCCTTTGTCTTTTTATCCTTTTCATGAAAAATGAGATTGATGACAATGACTTGGAAGCTATATTTTTATCTTCTCTTTCATATTTTTGTCATCTCATGTTGGACATTTTTTTTTGCATTGCTAAATTTTTTGAAAAGATTTTTTTGAAATATTTATTATAATCTAGTTTACCAATTTATTTTATTTAATATTTTGTCCACTCTGTCCACCTTCTAAAAATATGTCCATTTTAAATATTTTGTCCACCTTGTCAAATATTCTGTCCACTTTCTCTAATTTTTTGTCAACTAATTTTAATATTTTATTTACCTACTCTAAAAATTTATAAAATTGCATAGAAATTAAAGAACGTGAGCAAAAAGAATGAAAGATAGACAGAAAGTGAGAAATTAAAGTGATAATTATCTTTGGGTCCTTCTAAAAGATGTCCATGTAAGAAAATTCCTAGAGTATAAAAAATAATTTTTCTAGAGTAGGTAGACAAAATATTAGAATAAGTTGACAAAATATTAGAGAAATTGGACAAAATATTTGACAAGATGGGCAAAATATTTAAGAAGATGGACAAATTTTTTGAGAAGTTAGACAAAAGTTTTGAGAACGTATACATAATATTAGACGTGTATAAAATTTATAAGTTAAAGATATATAAATAAATATTTATATGTTATGAATAATTTTCTTTTGCATTGATAATTTTTTTTGCAGAGAATTCTTTTGGAATGTTTATTATAATCTAATTCACCAATTTATTTTGTTTAATATTATGTCCACTCTATTCACCTACTCAAAATATTTATCCATCTTCTTGAATGTCCAACTTGTCAGATATTATGTCCATTTTTTCTAATTTGTTGTCTCTTTATTCTAATATTTTGTCTACCTATTCTAAAAGTTTATAAAATTAGACAGAAATTGGCGAAGGTGGACAAAAGAATGAAAGACAAAAATATTAAAAAGTAGACAGAAGTTGAAGAAGATCGATAGAAAGAGAGAAAATTTAAGGGATAACTAACATTGAGTCCTTGTGGAAAATAAGAAAATTCCTAAAGTATTAGCTTTTCTAAAATAGGTAGACAAAACATTAGAATAAGTCGACAAAATATTAGAGAAAATGGGCAGAATGTTTGATAAGGTGGAACAGAATTTTTAGCAAGGTTGACAAAATATTTAAGAAAGTGAATAAATTTTTTGAGAAGGTGGACAAAAGTTTTGAGAATGTAGACAAAATATTAAAAGTATACAGAATTTATAAGTTAAAGATAAATAAATAAATATTCATATGTCATGAATAATTTTCTAACTATGACGCCACACACCGTCTTATTCATTTTCTTTCATACTTTCTCATCTAATTCTGTCGATTTCTCTTGGAGTTCAAGAGTATCTTTCAAATTTTACGCATTCAGCACATCCATTACCTTGCATCTTCACAATCCAAAATTGTTTGTGTCATCAAACTTCACCACATCAATTTTCATTTGGTGAACATTCTGAATATTATTTACAACAGAATTTTGGTAAGGTGGAACAAAATATTTAACAAGGTGGACAATTTTTTTGAGAAGGTGGACAAAAGTTTTGAGAACATAGAAAGAATATTAGAAGTTTACAGAATTTATAAGTTAAAGATAATAAATAAATATTTATATGTTATGAATAATTTTTTAATTATGAATAAATTGCTAATGACAAATCCTTGGGAAAAGAATCAATACGCATTTAGCATCTATTGAGAGTGGAAAAAAATATAGCATCAACGTAAAAAAAAATTATTTCTGAAAAAAATTATCAATACAAAAAGATTTATCCACTTTGAGGTGGACAAAAATTAAAATGCAAAAAAATTATCCACCAAACAAATTTTCTCTGCAAAAAAATTATCAATGCAAAAAAAAAAAATCCAACTTGAGTTAAACAAGTATATGAAAGAGGGACAAAAATATAGCCTTCATGCCGTAATCATCATCAATCTCATCTTTCATAAAAAGAATAAAAGATCAAAAAGACAAAAATCAACACATCAGATAGAGCCAATTAAGTAAGAATAATAGGGACAATTTGAAAATAAATTGTATAGTGTCTTTCTCATATGTATTCCTCAAATCTTTCATAGTTCCAAAAGTACTCCTCAAATTTTCATAATATCAAAATTATTCCCTAAATTCTTTCAAAATTTCAAAATTATTCCGCAAATCTACATAATATCATATTTTACTCCCCAAATTCTCTCATATATTCAAAATTATCCCTAATTAACTTTTATGAAATATGAAATACTAAAAATATCCTTACTCTCAAATTTACCTCCCTCTCCTCCTCCATAATTCCGCCTCCTCCTCCGCCTCCGCCTCCGCCTCCGCATCTTCTCCTCCACCTCCGCCACCTCAGAAAGAGAGAGGGAGAGAGGAGAGAGGGGGAGAAAGAAGAAAGAAGCGAGAGAGTCTGAGGGTATGGGAGTAATTTTGATCGGTGGGGTTAGTTTTGAATATTTGAAAGAATTTGGAGAGTAATTCTGACATTATAAAAATTCGGAAGAGTATTTTCAAAATTATGGGAGATTTGGCACCAACCGAATAAATAAATAAAGAAATTATTCGCGCGTAATAACTTACTAATGGATGATGGAATGAAAAAATCCCTTCATTCCGAATTCTAAACCGGCGTGGCACTGCCTTCTGATCAATAGAACAGGAAGAGGAGAAAAGAAATACCACAAAAAGTCACGGCCAGCAAGATACGCATAGTGATTCGATCTTTTGATAACCCATTTTTTGAAAACTACAATTTTGGGGGGCTTACGCGTTACACACGGAAGATTGGATTGCCTGAATCACGAGTCTTATATACTGTGTTACGATGTTTTGAGAACATGACACTAAAATGTACGATGTTTTGAGAACATGGACACACACAACAAACTGGGTCAATAGGCTTTTTCACTGTGTTTTAAGCTATGATGTACAGGGGTCTAAAGATAATTTTCCCTTTTATTTTTAAAGAAAGAAGGTGAATGGAAAGTAGCTCATGGGACTTTCCAAAGATTAGGGTGACCATATGATTAGTCAAATTCTTCGGGCCTACTACTCTAATACTAGTCTTCACTGAGACCCTTAATTTGACCTCCCTCTTGTTCATCATGCTTGATCACTAAGAAAAGCCAAGGTCTTCAACCCGAATCGCTAATTTTCTGATCAAAGACGTCAGATCACTCCCTATATAAACCTATCAAAGGTGCAGCTAGCCATTCAACAAAGAATCATCGCATCCACTAAAATCAAGTGCTTAAATTAATTAGTTGAGAAGCAAGCAAGCAGGCAGACAAGCAAGAAGAGATGGGTTTCAACCTATCTTGCTTGAAGAACACATCTAAAGGGGACTTTCCCTCCGAGAAGAGCGGCAGAAGCGAGGTGAAAAGCGAGAACAAGAGAAGGCAAACCCTAACAGGCCGAAGGAGAAGGGAAAGAGCAACTTGGAGAACGCATCCAGGGCAACTCCCTCCTTCCCTTCCATTCTCGCCCTGGCTCAAATGATCTCTTGTCCACTTAAGCCAGAGGCGTGATGTATATAACGTTGCATTTTGTTTTGCTAATGAATGATTGATTTCCTTCTTATTTGCTTTTTGGTTTTGTGCTTTTTGCATGTCTGCTGGTTTTGTGCATGGCACATTAGAATACTCGTACGTGGATATAGTTCCATGTGGAATAGTGATGGACTTAACAACTCTAGCTTTTGTCCCAAATTGGTTCTCACTTCTCAGTCCTAAATTAAAGTTCATTTGCCTCTAATGTAAAGTCCACTATGTTCCACTCGTGGAAGCCTGAGTTTCTCTCCAACATTGGTATCTGGGCTCGATGGTGACTCATAGGGAAGTATAATCGTATGTGAGGTACAGTAAGGAGGTTGACTAAAATTTGGTTTCCTACAACATGAAACAGGAGATCGTTGGAATATTCACGTGTGAATATAATCTCCTATTGAAAAGTGAGTTGAAATATGATTAACTTTAAAGTTAGAAAATTATATGGATTAAACATGCAAATAACAAATCGTACCTTGGTTTTTCGGCTCCGATAGAACAAGATCACTCAGGTATATCTAACTCATAAGTTTTCATTGCATTCATTCACATTCATCTTTATCAATAAAGAAAATAGAGAGAATTGAGAGAATTGAGCCTGTGAATTCTGTAATCTTTAATTCCAGTTTTATATCCAACACTTGGATACAAATTAATGTAACCAAACAATCCCTCCCCTTTCGACACTTTACCCTTTGCACAGATGCTTTCCCAACATGTCTATTGGTATGGAATTTCTACATCACTCTAGGTAACTTGTGAATCAAAGTAGTGTATGTGTTCTAATTTTTGCAGACAAGGTCTAGGGTCACTCTAAGATACTGTGCAATGCTCTCAATGGAACTATAGAGATGTCACTTCATCTATGTTTCATACACATCGGTACTCGGTAGGAGAAAACCATCATATACTTCAGCCAAATAGTCGCTGCACATCTAATAAGTCTAGGATTTCTTATTAGGGACTATTATTTATTCCAATAGACCTAGATGTCTTCCCAACGCGCATCCCCCTTTGAGATTATTCACAAACAAAGAACACTAACGTCCTTATTGCAATGAACTCCAATTCATTGTCCTAAAAAGTATCCAAAAGTTTCTTAAATTAATCCTGAGATATGTTTCGCTTCATAGGTTCTGACTGGTTTATCCATAAAAAAATCTTTCTTTTCTGTATGATGTGTCCACAAAGAATCCACGGTGGATCGACAACCTTTTGTGCTTTTATTAGAGTGATGGTTCCAACCTCTTACCTTATTATTATCACCTAAATATTTTAGGAATCTCTGTGAGGCCCAATGCAAAGCTTATTGTTAGACTTTGTAACGCCACGATCCCGCGGGTACGGGGTCGTTAGGGCGACATACATACGCAAGGCGAAAATACCCTCACGTACGTACGCTAAGCCTCAGTACAGAAAATAACCAAGAGTTCTAACATTAAATAAGTATAAGAATACCTGCAGAAAGGGGTTAGTGATCACGATAAATATGGAAAACATGGATATATAAGAAAATGAAAACAAATAATAAAAATACCAATGAATAGGAAAGAGGGGCAGTCTCAAAATCATATCTCAGAAAATCTCAGGTGCTACGAAATCCCAGATTTCCAACCTCGGCACGCAAATCTAGGGTCATCAGAAAGTGACCTAGTGAGTGGTAAAATGAAGGAAGCAGTAATATAAACTATAATAGTAGTACAATCACGATATTATATAACACCTGTTTAATTACCAGTGATACAATATACATATACTAACAATCAGTGTATAAATATAAGAGTTGTTGTAGCACTGTAACAATACCTGACATGTCAACGGTGTCACCTCTAATCGGGGAAAACTTACAAAAAAGAATTGAGGAGCGAAATTACAAGTAATTCTTTAAAGAAAGAAAAAGAAAATTACAAATAGATCTCCTCTTGAGATTCTGGGAAAGTATGCCGGCGGGAATCTGATCAGCGCGCGATCACTTTATCTCATTGACGATGCAATCGGTCGGGTGTTCAAGCCTTCTCGGGAGAATTTCCTTCTCGCTTGGTTCTGAAAATCCTCTGAAGGTAGAAGACGTGTTGGGACCCTGAATGAAAGAGAGTTGAGTCTCTGGGGCTTTTGTAAGCTTAAAAGTAAGATGACACTTTTAGGCTAAATGTCTCTTAGACCTCTCCAAATTCTCCAGCCCTTCTTCTCTCTTGCAAGGGACTATTTGTAGTAAAAATAGGAGTGTAACTGCCCCCTTGAATTCAGCAAACTGAATCAGTCTATTTGCTTCGCGCGAGGCTCGAAATAGCCTTGTCGTGAGGCTAAATGCTAGCTTCAGGCAAAACTAGGAGGTTCACGCCAGCTACTGATAGCCACTGCGACTTAATTATCTCCACTTAATGTGGGACAAAGTGGGTGGGTGTAACCGCCCACTTAAAGTGGCATTAACCACACTAAAGTAGTGGGATTTACCCATTAATCTCCTGTGGGATTTTGAAACAGTCAACTGATGACCTGAAAAAGTTTGGACGGAGCTAGGGAGAGCTTCATGCGAAGTTCATTTTAAAAGCATCAGGCGAAACTATATTCAAGACCTCAAGCGAGTCTAAAAGTTAGCTCATTTGACGAGTTAGGTGAAACTTTAAGCGAAATTAGAAGGTTAGCTCAGAGCAGAGTTGGACCACACTTCCGACGAAGTTGGTGAGAAAACTTCCAGTGAAGCTAATTTTAGCCCTCAGCGGGGCTGATTGAAGCTTCGTGCGAAGCTAGTGGCTTCGGCCTTTTGATAAGGTTATGAGCGAAACTAGCTTAGTTTTGGGCTCACGCGAGGCTAGGTGTTTGAACAGACAGCCTTATAGGTTTACTTTGGCCTCAAAAATGGGTATAAACCTGGTCATCAGCTCATCCATGACTCTTACTTTTGTAAATATCGTCAAGTGTAAACGTCGTTCAGACCGGTTGAAGCGCTACCCGGAAGCTTGTCTTTTTGAAATGTCAATAGTATATTAGCTGAAACTGTGCTTGGGTATGTTTTTAGCCAATTTTTTTGTTCAATCTTGAAAATTTTCAAAGATTTGAGACTATTTTAGATACACATTTTACATGATACCCTAAATTAAAAACTAACTATTTACAAAATGGAAGAATGAGAGGTGGAACTTTAGTTGTAACGAATTTTATCATAATTCGGTTTCTAAAACACTGTAATATTTTTGGCGTAATAAGAAATTATGATTTTTAAAATTTAATCCTAGGCATGAGAGATGATTCCAAGCATCGCGTAGAGTCTCGATCCCGCTGTGACCAAAATTTTAATTATCTTAATTTCTTTGTTATTGCTAAATAATTATTCTTATAAGGTTCCAAATATAATACAACCTAAATAGTGAACTTCCATAGTGTTTAGGTCATGACTTTTTCCAAATATATTGTTGACTTATTGAAAGGTGAGTAATTTGGTGACAACAATAATATATTTGGTGCCAGAAAATCCTATACCTGCTTAGCGCAAGTGATATCTTGATAGAAAATCCAACCTGTAATTAGTTCCCTCTAAGAAATCCCAGAAATGAAACTTTTAGAGTACTCGTCGATATATGAAGACAGCGTGCAAATGTTTACCACTCCTAGGCTTTACTCAAAGTTCGAGACTGGGTGACATATGGCACAGCTGAGTGGGAGTACAGCTCTCTGCATTGTGAGCGCACCACTTTCGTATGTGCGTTAGTCTAATGCTAGGAGAAATATGCCATGTAGGGGAATTCTTATAAGAAGCCGAAACTAAAGAAGATCAGACACAACAAGTATGCTGAGTGAAAGACAAAGCTAAGATGTCTTGTCATGATTGAAGAGATTTGGCTCACTTTTCATGGAAGTGCCCAAAGTGAAGGAAAAGGTACTCATTCTAATCTATCTTTACAATTTAGGCGTGAAATTAAAGTTTGCTTCCTAAACTTTTTGATTCTCCCAATTTGTAGGTGGAATACCTAGGGTCATCGGATCGCATATCATGGTATAGAGATGGATTTATTGAGTACCAACATATTCTGGTAGGAAATAGACGACAATTCATGATGATTAGTGCGAATGTTATTAGTACTTTCAAACTAGTTTTCAGAGGGAGGACTACCTTGCTCCTCCATGAAGTCCTTCACGTCGTTCGAGTTCGGTGCAATCTCTTCATCTTGTCGAACCTTATACTCATAAGCTTAGGCATAGAATATAATCAAAAATTGTTTTTATTAAACTTGTTTTTGATCTACATTTTGTAGGGTCTTTGTCATAGTGGTTTGCTTTGTGTAGACTTCATCCTCTTTAGTAATTATGCAAGTAAAGGCTATTTTCACTCTCTGGATATTGAGAATAATTTTGTTATTTGGCATGCTACACTTAGGACATATTAGGAGGAAGACCCGGTTGGCTCGAGGCACTACTTGGTCCACTTGCTTCAATCACTTTGCCCACTTACAAGAAATGTCTTGTAGATATGTTAAAACTATTTGGCAAAGCCAAATATGCGTCTGTGCCACTCGATCTAGTTCATTTCAACACTCGTCGACCTTCGATGTGAAGGCTCAGAATTGATGCCCCTACTACATCATTTTTATCAATGATTATTCATAATACAGTCATGTTTATCTGATCATTCACAAGTTTGAAGCACTAAGATGATTTCAGTGTTACTTGGTTAAGATAAAGACTAAACTCAGCAAGAGTTTGAAAACACTCATGATTTACCGTGATTGCGAATATCTATCTGACTAATTCGAGAAACTGTGTGAGGAGAAGGGAATCATCTGACATCTAACTACTCCTTACACACCGTAACAAAATGGCTGACATGCTTCCATTTATGATAGCACAAGTGAATCTACCAATATTATTTGGGAAGATGCGCTAACTGATTGTTGCCTATTGTTGAGTTGGATGTTGAACAAATAGTCCAACATTGACGTGAGGATGGTCTTAAGTATATAAGAATTTAGGCTACTTCACCTAATAGATTAACCTTTTGGGATGATGCCCAAAGTCCTTATAAGTGGTATTAGAGCCATGCCCCGAACTTAGTCGTGTGTGTGAGTGGTGTTAAATCTCCCAAATGGGTGCAAAAATGCCGCATTGGTAGGCCCTTGTGAAGCTAGTCGGACTCTCAAGGATTTGGCAGCAGTGACCTGATCCACGTAAGGTGTGTCATCTCACATGATGAAGAGGAGTAACAGGCTGCAGTGTTTCTTCACATAAGGCGTGGCCTGTCCTTCCACGCAATGAAAGAGGTGTCATCTCAATAGAGTAGATGGTCTTCCAGGTGTGAAGAAAAATGAGCTTACATAGAGACTCTTTGTTCGAGGGGGACTGTTAAGTTGGATATCGAACAAATAGTCTCATATCGGCTAGACATGGAGATGGTCCTGGATATATAAGGATTTGGGCTACTCCACCTAATATGTTAACCTTTTGGGATGGTGCCCCAAGTACTTGCACCTATATACTGAATTTGTCTGCGTTCCAAGTCAGTACCTTCCACACCCTATGAGCTATGGACCGATGATAAACCCAATCTTGGACACTTGAAGCCATGGGGCTTAATGACTTATGTGCACACCACTTTTCAACCAAATGGGAAGCTGGGCCAGAGGGGGAATAAGTGTGTATATTTATCCATTATTCGAAACATTCGAAAGGGTATGTGTTTCTGGAGTACATAAGGTTGGAAGCATGATTGAGATTGAGTCACAAGAGTTGAATTTCTTAGAACAGGTAACTAGTAAGGGTGAGATACGCAGAATAGGATCTTGTATAAGCTAAATAAGAGCGCACCAGGTTGCCCAGTTGAGAAAGAGGGTTTAAGCCTATGCCTCCTGAGAAGAGTGGGAGCAACAATCTTGTGGATGATGTAGTGCCACCATCACAGGAATCTCAAATGCTCCGTCAAAGTAACCATCACACTTTCCCTCCTCGTCGCTTTGGGATTGAGGGAAAGTGTGCATGGTGGTACCGCAAGATAATGCGAAAACAAGATCTGTCAGTGAGGACCTCTTCGGCCTAATGGAAAGGAATGAATGGACGTCATGAAATATGACTGGAGTCCATATAGACAATTTCAGGGACTTGATGGATCTACCAGTTGGACGCAAGGCCATTGAAAACAACTTGGTTCTCAAGATAAAGCGAAAGTCAGATGGATCTATTAAAGGTATAAGGCATGCCTAGCGATGAAAGGATACACCAAGCAAAAGGGGTATACTACGAGAAAACTTTGTTTCTAGTGGTGAGGTTTGCCTCGATTCACGTGATTCTGGCATTGGTTGCTCGCATGGATCTGAAACTTGTCCAAATGGATGTTAAGACAGCTTTCCTTCACGGAGAACTAGACAAGGTGATCTTACTCGATCAATCAGAGGGCCATGTATCTAAAAATCATGAGCACAAGTTGGCAGCTCAAGAGATCTATTTATGGACTGAAACAATCTTCTAGATAATGGTATCTTTAATTTCATTGAGCCACACTATAATTTGCGTTCATGATAGTTGATAAGAATCATTGCATCGATCGAAAGCGATTTAAGATGAGTTCCTCATTATTACATTGTATATCGGTGACATACTGGTGACTTCTAATGATCTGGTGATGATCGCCGCCATCAAAAGCTGGCTGACATCGAACTTCAATATGAAGGATATGGGTGAAGCGAGTTATTTGCTCGGAGTAAAGATCTATAGGAATCAATCTAACTGGGCTCTTGGTCTCTCACAAGAGACATGCATGAAAAACATTCTAGAAAGATTCAAGATGCACGACTCAAAAATCATATCAATTCAGTTGAAAAGAACCATCACCTTAGCCTTCAAGATAGTCCAAAAACACCTGAAGAGTGACAATAAATGGCGTGTATGCCATACTCTAACATCGTCAGGTGCCTGATGTATGCAATGTTGTGTACTCCCTCGATATATCTTTCGCCATTGGGTTACTGAGTCACTTCCAATTGAACCCTTGTTCCTCTCACTGGAATACTGGGAAAAGGTACTGATATACCTGAGAGGCACTACTGACTATATATATGTTATAGCAGGTTGGATTTGCGATTTCACGAATATACAAATGCAGATTTTATCGATGATCTAAATGAAGCAAAGTGACATCTCCATGCGCCTTCTTGCTTGAAGGAGGTACCGTCTATTGATGTAGCAAGAAACAGTCAATAATGGTGCTCTCAACAACTGAAACTAATATGTTGCAGCTTTAGCGGCAACACAAGAAGTCATCTAGTCGAGGTTATTTCTTTGAGACCTTGAGGTTGTACTGTATGCATCAGATCCCAGTTACTCTTCAATGTGATAGCATAGCAGTGATAGGTCGCATGAAAAATGCAAGATAACATGTAAAGACAAAACATATAGATGTGAAGTTCAACTTCATCAGAAACCGACTAGAGGAAGTCACATTTAAGTACATACCAATGGAGCGTCTGGTTGCTAATCCGCAGACCAAGCCATTTGACACTACGCTATTTTTGAGTCATGTTAGAGATTTGGGTCTACGTAATTGGTGATGTAAATATACTATTTTATAATGATATATTATGACATTTCTTTATCATGTTTTATGGGTGATATACTATTTTGAATGGTTGGTGTTAATAACATATTTATATGATAAAGTAAATATTTGGAATTAGAATGAGCATAGAAACGTGGCATGTCAGGCAGATTAAGACTGACAGTCTCACACGAGCAGTTGCCCTCAACACTGTATGGGCAGTGGGCTTGGATGAGATGCAAATGATTATTTATGCACCGATCAATATGATCATTGGACAACTTTATGAACACGTTCAAAGCATTGCCTCAAAACAAGTCGAGACGAGATCAGTTTTTGTCTTTGGCATTGCACCCAAAGCTGTCACGTGATCAAAATAGATTTCCCATATCTGTTTACTTGTTATATAGCTAGATGTGCACCTTGGTTGAGAGTGAAGAGATCGCTTGCCGAGTGAGAGGTGAGGGATCTAAGAGCCGGGGGGGGGGGGGGGGGGGCTGTGAATAGACTAAGATCTGTATTATGTCGCATAAAAGACGTGTGCTCAAGAAGTTGCTTCAGCATAGCATGCAATCATATTGCGTGTTCGTGGCAACCATCACTATTGGGGTAAGCGAATGGATCTTTGTTTCATTACTGTGTGAGCCAATGCTTTATGGAGCACACAATTTTACCACTGTGACGCTCACCTTTACCCTTAGAGACATTCGATTGTGTCAGGTAGGATAAAAGCAGTGGTATTACTTTAATGCTCTCCTCTAGTCATGATTGATTTGTCTAAATGGGAAGTGATTTGGAAAGCAGTTGCTTTTATTTAGAATGGCAGCAATGTGAAAGGAAGATTACCTACACATTTTCAAGTAGAGTGTCTGTGTCCAGAATTTTGCTTGGGCGATGTGAGGATCTTACTTATTGTTTCCATGACAGATGGATATTCTCCTTTATCATTTGAGGAACTGGAATATACAGTTCGAAGATGTAACGGGTAAACTTGGGTAAGTCATGACTTGAACTCGTTTTTTCAAAAAGATTAGAAGAGTTATTCTCGATTTTTAATAAAAGTTTGTAGTTCAGTGACTCACCGCTTACAGGTGGACTTGACGATTGTATAATCCAACAGATAGTATGATGAGAGTGTAATGATTGGCATATGGCTTAAATGAGAGTACATCCCACCATTGTGCAAGTGGGAGTATGTTAGATTTAGTGAGCTGGGCTATGGGGCCAGGCCCAAGTCCAAGCCCAGTATAACTTTGGCTTAGTCCTCGTTACAATTGGACTAGAGAAATGCTCAATGTGGACCGCTAGATCCCAATCCAAGGGATGAGATTAATTATGTTTTTATGGAGTTCTCTCTCCAAGAGAGACTAGGATTTTGCCTCTTTGATTAATATGAAGGTAAGGCTCCTTCTTCATGTACATGCAATCCTCCATAAACCTCTCTTTAGTTCTTTTCTGAAGCCTCGAATCAATTGATCATCTCTGTTTGGATTGTGAATGGTGGCAGGAGCGCTCACAAGTGATCTGATGTAGTTTCCCCACTGTCAAGAAGAAGTTCGTTCGAAGGAGAACCCTAGAGATTGTGAAAGGTATGCTTCTCAGTTCATGTCTAAGATTATAGATTCTTAATCTCAAATAAACATGATATTACAATATTTCAACATTCCAGTTTCTAGAATAAATTTCCTTGGTTACAGAAAAAAGCTAATTATATTTGATGTAGACTTATGAAATTATAAGGTAGGATAAGAAGGGACTTCTATTAGATCGTCATGCTAATATTTTATAGTGCGACTCCCTAATTTTTTTTTTTTTTTTAAAATTCTCTCAAACACAATTGAATAGGAAGATTTGGACTTATCAATCTTAATCTCTCATAAGAAAAGTGTCATGTTATTTGAGCTAAACTCACTTGGCGTCTCAAGCACATCTCTTTTTGTGATTGAAAAAGAAAAGAAAAAAAAGACAATGTCAATACTATAATGTCTTCATCATGGATCCTGTTCTTTTTCCTACTAAATTTGCGATTCTTGTGTGTCCTTGGCATCCAAGCAAGCATTTCTGCCATGCATCAAAACCCAAGTAGGGATATGTCATTTTCTACCGAGCTTTCCTCCAAATGGGTGTTTATTGTCCTCTAGTGAGCTATCATCCAAATTTGACTGCTTTCGGAAGAGAAAGCTCTCTTTTCTTCCAATATTTTCTCCAAGTCATAGTCATGGTACTTGGCCACCAAGTAAATGACCCCAATTTTGTCAGAGGGAAATATCCCACAATCTATCAACAGTACAGGGGGCACACATGTTCCGTCTATACTAACCTCAGCCCTCATAAAACTTAATTGGTTGGATTCTAAACTTCTTACCTCTCTAAATTAAGATACTACTTGCTAAATTAATAAGTATACTGCGTCTAAACCTCTCCTCTTGCTTCGGAGTAGTAGCAGCACTAGGATTGTGTTAAGGATAGTATTAGGATTAGAAGTATATTAGGAATAGAGTTTTCCTTATTATGCAATTATATCTCTATATATTTGGGCACCGTCCTCATCATCGAAAATAACAACAATATACTTTTCCCTTTCTCAATTATTATAACATGGTATCAGAGCTAAGTTTCTTTTAATCATCTTTGAAAAAATTGTTCACGCCCCTACATTGGGTCGTGCTCAAGTGGTTGTGCCTAGCGCCGTGCCATTGCTCCGAAAGAACTCTCCCGCAAGATCTCCCCACTGACATTCGATCCGACTCGATCACAGGTGCTTGTCTCTGTTTGTCTTCATATTCGATTTTTCAAGATCAGCAAAGAATTTCGTCAACGTCCAACTCAAACTCCATGCAAGTTCAAATAATCAGCATGCATACCTCTTCGTATCAACTAAAGCGTCACGTCCAGCCAATGAAGAGGACACACATAGGGATGGCTAACGGGACGAATCGGGTTGATTCGTCCAGTTAGCTAACGAATCCGTTACGAGACGGGTTGAACCCGTCTCGTAACGAATCCAAACGAGACAAATCAAGTAATCGGTAACGAATCGGGTCGTTACCCGATTCGCTGAGATGGGTTGGACCTATCTCGGATTTTATTATTATTTTATTTTTGAAAATTTCAAATTTACCACAATAGGCAATTTTTTGAGCTGTTGAGGACTAAAAAAATAATAATAATAAAATAGGGGTCTGAAACTAATTTTCCCGTCCCACATATATAATGATATAGGACTTTAAAAAAATAAAAAGAAATAGGAGGGGTCGGGGAAAATTTTCCCCTACCCGATTCGTCCCGTGATTCGTCACGGGACGAATCTAATCCGTCCCGCTTAAACGGGACGGGTTGCGGGTCTGGGTTGAAACCTGCCCTGTGCGACTCAAACGGGTCGCACAGGGCGGGGCGGGTCGACTCGCCCCATTAGCCATCCCTAGACACACATGAAAGCCATTGTTTTCTCATGCAACTTTAGAATAATCAAAATCCTTCATCAAAAGCACCGCAGTCTAAAGTGTTCATCATCCCTACCGTCGATGAGCGACGACTTCACCATTCTAGCTGCACTGGTTGAAGTTGTTGGCCCAAAGGCCTTCCACCCTAGTTTTGATGATGATTAACTCATATAGTTATGTTTACTAATAATCTTGTGATTTTAAGTTTCAGATCATTAGCAAGATATTAGTTAGTGATTAGCTTCAACAAAGGTGTTTAGAAGCTTTTCATGTTGATTTCAGGGCCAAAGCATCAAGATCATACCGTGCCTAGCTCATGGATCACGGTGTTTGTGGATCGAGTCGCCTTGAAGATGAAGATCGTCAAGAAGACTTGGGTATCCATAGTTTAGTGTGTTTTAGATCCATTTGTAAAGTTTAGTATAGTTGATATGCTCAAGTGCACAATACACACACGTTTTCATGTTTTGGAATTGGTTTTCATGAATGATTGATCAAAACAAGTTTACATGGTTTATATGTATAATAGATGTATTCTAGTTATACATACATGCTTACACTTCTTAAACAAACTTATTTTGACTATCCTATTCATGTTTTGGAAAAATCAAGTTTGATAAAAATACAAGTTTTGTTTTTGATAAAAGTTGCAAGACTCAAAAATGAATTGATATGTTTGATATATGTCTTGAAATTTTTATCACTAGTTTGTGTTTCAATACAAAATGGTAAAACAAGTTTTGTGGATTTTTAGAAGAGTTAAAAGATTTTTCAAAATATTTTTAAACTGTTTTTCTGACCCAGTTTCTGTTCCAGGCTTCAACCAGTCGACTAAGTCAGTTTATTAGTCGACTTGGGATGAAATCGGTCGACCGGGCCGGTCGACCGACGTGCACAGATTTGTGCACGTTTGGCACCTCTGGGACGGTCGACCAGGACGGTCGACCGGGACTGAGAGCAGTGCTCTCTGTTTGTTTGGGTCGACCGTGCCGGTCGACCGTGGTTGCCCAACGGTCACAATTCTGACCGTTGGCGGTCGACCGGGCCGGTCGACCGTTAGCCTGTCAGGCTGCCACATCAGCCTAACGGCTAGTTTTCTGTTGGGCCTATATAAACCCCAACTCTTGGGGGTTTTAGCTAAGATTTTTAAGAGCAAAAATTCTTATCTTTCTGAAGTGTTTTTACAAGTTTTCAAAAGAGTTTTTGTGCTAAAAAGATTTCATCTTTATTGTTTTGGGTTTTTGAAAAATCAAAGAGAACTAGGTTTTTGAGAAATTGTATTGGTTTTAATTTTCTATTTTTTACAAGAGATTTCCCAAATAGTTTTTCTTTGTTGCTTGTTTTCAAAAACACCTAGTTTTCCACTTGAGCTATCATACTATCCTAATCTATTAGGATCCTTGTTTTATGAAAAAGAGAGAAAAGAGATTGTTTGAGGTTGCTAAGCCTCCAAGTTGTAAACACCCTTATTCTTGTTGTATCCCTCTTCGGTAGAGGTGATCGGGTGATTGGTTTGCTCCCTCTAGTGAGAGGTGGAGTTGGTTTGTAAACCCTATTCGGTAGAGGTGTTGTGGTTGTATTGGCTACGGGCCTACCCCTCGGTTGTGAGGTGGTTGTTTGAGAGAGGAGTTCGGTACTCCCTTGTTGTACAAATCCTTCTCGGTGAAGGTTCCCTCGGTGGACGTTATAGTGGATTGGAAATCCTACACGGTGGTGTAGGCGGGGATGTAGAGCAAGGTGCTCGAACCTCGAAACATATCTTGTTGTTAGCGTTTGATCCACTTGTCTCTCTAACTTTCTCTCTCATTTATTTGTGCAAAGTATCATTCATATCATATCATCATACTTGCTTGTGTTGCCTTGCACTATTTCATATTGCTATTCATCCTTATATGCTTGGCTTGCTTGTGTGTGTGCCTAACTTATACTTAACCAACAAGAGCTTCACATAGCACCTCAACCCATTCAAGGGGAATCAAGAGGAGTTAGTCCAGAGCCCTTCACGGGGAATTCGGCTACACTTGTTGTGTTGTATTAAGTTTGTGCAAGATTTGCATTAGCTTCCGCATTTAGCGCATTTAGTTCCTAGATTAGCACTTACACCTATTCACCCCCCCTCTAGGTGTTTTTCAATTGGTATCAGAGCTAGTGCTCCTGATATTAGGCTTAACATCCTGGGAGTGAGATCCATTTGTTTGCTAATCTATTGTTTGCATTTGCTTATTTGCACACATATAGTTTACATCCATGGACTTCATGACCCCACCTAGCTTTGATCCTTCCAACATTGTTGTTTGGAAGTATAGGATGTCCTCATACCTAAAGACCCTAGGTTTGCATGTTTTTCTTGCGGCTACCAAGAGATGTTATCTTGGTGATTGCAAGCATATAGGGGCCAATGCACAAGCCCTAGAGGCCATTAGAAGCACGCTAACAAAAGAATATCTTATGCATGTTTCTAATCTTGATTCCGCTTTTACAGTGTGGAACAAGTTGTCAACAACCACCACCACCTCCAAGCTTCAATTGCCAATCCAACCGGAGGAAGAATCTAGTGGAGATGAATCCGAGCCGCAACAATGCCATATGATCCAAGGGAATGACTCCCTTGAGGTACACTCGGAAACTCAACTAGATAGTTTTGACTCTAGTTCTTCATGTGATGATTATATTGATCCCCATGCTTTGAATGAAGAACTTTCTATTGTGTGTGAAAAATTAATAGAAAAATATAAAGTTTTGAAAAAGAAAAGTCTAGGAATTGAAAAAGAAAATAAAAATTTGCATTCTAGACTTGACATTGTTTTGCAAGAGAAAAATGAGATTTTGGATGAAAGGGATTCATTAAAATCTCAACTTGAACTTGCTTTAAATGAAAATAAAATCTTGAAAAATAAAAATGATTGTGATGATTTGTTAAAGAAAAATGAGTTTTTATCCTCAAAATTAGATTTTGTTTTAAATAGTAATGATTCTTTGGAAAGAGAAATAGATTTTATTACAAAAGAATTAGATATTTGTGTAAAGAAAAATAATTCTTTGAAAAATGATATTTCTTCTCATGTTTGCCATGCTAGGGTAGTATCACACACTTCACCTATTGCATGCCACACTTCTTCTTTGATTAACAATGATATTTTCATGATTAAGAAGAGTGTAGATTATTTGGGCTCCACTTTGAGCCAATGTGTTGTTGGGCATACACGTTTGGAATCTTTGTTTCGAAAGAAACAAGTTCCATCTATTATTCATGCACACCCTCCACGGCATACACATGCTCCTCACGGACACCATCACACCATGTATGCTCATGTGTACACTTATACACATTGTGGACGTAAGGGCCACCTTGCTAAATTTTGCTTTGATCGTATACATGATTGTAATTTAGCAAAGAAGTTTGTTTGGGTTAGAGAAGGTACTAACCCCCATGGACCCAAGAAGATATGGGTACCAAAGACCACCCCTCCTTGGTTTAATGAAGGTGTGGGCTCTCACATGACGTGAGAGTAGCGACACCTTGGAGTGGATGCGTTCCGAGCTTCATGAAAATCATATGGATGCATCACTTTCAAGGGAAGGTTTGGTGGAGATGACCACCATGTTTTGGAGACAAGGAAAGTTGCCTTCTAAGTTTTGGTAACGATCCCTAACTCCTATTTATTGTTTACATGCTTTTCATATTTATTGTTTATAGCATGTTTCATTATTTAGTGATTAGTATGAAAATACCATGATTATTAAATCCTTGGCATACATGTTTAGCATTTTGAGACACCCATGTTTAATATGGACCATTATTTTAGTGTTCTCACCATTGTTTAGCTATCATGTTTATCTTAGGTTTAATAACATGTGAATTTTCATAATAATCATATTTATGTTTATCATGTTGATTTTTTTGTTTTTGATGCTTCATGTTAAGATTACATGTTTAAGTGTTAGTTTTCATTAAGACTAGTTATATACTTGTGCATATAGTGGGCCACAAATAAATCTATATATGTTTGGGCTTGATTGCTTATTTGAACCCATTAGATGTATTAGTATAGTCTAGTTTTGATGATCAATACATATTAGACTTGTATTCATATTTTGGATTTGTTTTATGATTGTGTGTTTCACTTCATGTATATGTTTGTATTGCCAAACTTTAAGATATACATGTATACCCTTTGAGTCATTTGCCTTTCATGCAAATCTATATATATGGACTCAATTGTGTTTAGGGATATGTATGTATACTTATTGTGTTGACAATTCATACATATACCTTGAAATGAAATTTGTTTTGATGAATATTTAGTTTTGCTTGATTTTGTGTATATGTTTAACTTCATGTATATGTCTATTTTACCCAAATTATTGTTATACATATACATCCTTTTGAGCCACGTGCCTTAATGCATATATTTTGTGGACTCGTTGTGTTTTGGATATGTATGTATGCTTTAGTTTGTATAAGACATACATATACCTTAAAGATTAAATAAGTTTTGATGATTTTCATGTTTTCGTGTTTCAAGGAATTTTGAGCTTATTTGGATATTTCATAATGCCATGTCACACATTACTTGTACACTCACCATTTTTAAAATATTTCTCATGAGTATGTTTTCGTGAGCATGTATGGACTTTATTGAATATTGAGTGTTTTTCAAGTGCTATGTGATTTACATGTGTTTTATGAAAATTAATTTTAGTTTATTCCTTACTTGAAGGATTTCGTACTAGTTAACAAGATTTCTCATTTAACTAGTTCGTATTCTTCTTTTGGTAGAGTTTTTCAAACATACTCTATTTTCAAACCTATTTTTGAAAACCCCTACCCTTTATGGGAAGATGGATGGGAGATCATGTTCATGTATGCTTTAAAATGAAAATCATTAAAATTTGAACCATGATTGGGAGGATTAGTAATATGATGTATACACTTAAACTTATTGTTATGTCAATTGGTATCATTGGACTCTTTCAATTGGTATCATTTTAATTTTTTTTGTATACTCATATGTTTATTGTGTATGTATACTTTCAATTGGTATCATCTATTGGTGATTGGTACTCATTCTATTTCATACACATATACTTGTTTTATTTGTGCTATTATATTTCTATATCTTAAGTACAAATCTTATTTATGCTAGAGCTTGAGCTTCAACTTTATTTCAATTGATTTAGTTTTCAATTGGCATCTTATTACAAGACTACGCATAATTTTTATTGGTATTTCATAAAGGGGGAAAAAATTTGATTTTCATATTTCAATTGGTATTTGTATTTCCACTCCCGTACTTTATGATAGAAAATAAAAAGTTTAATTTGATATCATATTCTTAATAGAAAAATACTATCTTTTGATATCAAGATGTCTTGTGTTTTAAAATTGGTATCTAAAAATTTTGTTTAAAGTAAAAAAAAATTATACAAAAGTTTTGATTTATATTGACTATATGCAAGGAGAGCTTAACATCTCTTCCACATATAGATTCATGTTGAGTGTATCTTATTGTAACGCGCCGATCCTGCGGGTACGGAGACGTTACTGCGACGTATATACGCGGGTCAGAAATACCCTCACGTATATACGCTAAGCATCAGTACAGGCAAGAATCAGAGTGCGGAAGCACGTGGTGCATTATATATTCCAACACATGAGTACAGTTACAAAGTTATCACAGGAAGTGATAAATATTACAAGAATATTACATCACCAATATGGCGCAAATGCGAGAATACAAGTAGATGTACAAGTATGAATAGTACAATATGGAGACTCAGAGTCATAACAGGAAAACTCTAGAGCCGAACAAGGGGGCCAGGAAGGATGGAGCTACAGATGATCTGCTGGAGATCCACACTACTGTTGCGCCACTCTGATCAGCAACTGGGAGAATCCACACGCTCCAAGCTCCGACATTCTCCAAGCTCTAGGACCTGGACATGAGGATCCAGAGGAGTCAGAACTCTCCAGGCGAGTGGTGATGCAAAAGCCAGATGGCGAGCATGGATAAGCACATGTGTATTGATAAGTCTGAACCATAAACATGAAAACCGTGTCGTAGGCACAGGCATACAGGAGCAAGTAGATATAAGACAAGTGATATCAAGCAGGGAGTACTCATAGTATGATAAGATAAGAACAGGAGATTGATGGAATAGAATACAAGGAATAAAACAGGGCATAAACAGCTAGTATAGTCATAAAACCAGAAATCCGATGTAAAACCCAATAGAGGCAAAACTCGGTAAAGCATACAACGGATCCATAGTTGGCATCTTTTATTATTATTATTATTACTCGTCTTACCCTGATATCTAGATATGTGAACTAGCGTCCCAGCACACATATATCCATATCTGAGTAAAGCAAGGCTGTTATTGGAAACCAGCGGGGGTATCAACGAACTATGTTTACAGTGGGTCCCGTACATGCCCGGGACCACGACCCAGGACGTTCCATCGCTGGGGTATGGAACCAGTCCCAAGGCTTCAGGAGGGTCTTATATTATGCCCTTATCAAGATGGTACCAAGAAGGAGGGAGCCAGCACTCCCCTCGGTCGCCTGGAGGCCCACAGGTCAGACCGGAAGTTTTAGTTGCACAACATGCCTAGTATCACTGTAAACACGAACACATATTGATAGCCGCAAGTTTCCCCCGACCCGATGCAAGTTGTTCCTTTTTATGATTTATTATGTAGTTATCAATTTACGGGAATAACAGGTGCAAGACATGATCAGGAGTTCAGGAGTACATGAGTACTATAATTCAGGTCACTGTATAATACAGGATAATAAGTACAAGACTCAAGTCACTGTATGTAATACAGGATAACAAGTATAGTATTCCCGTAAATGTGATAATTACAGGTCAAGTGTTAATATGTCAGGAGGCAGGTGATAAGTCATGTTATAATCAGGAGCAAGTGTCAAGTAGTAGTAAGTCGGGTGTCAGGTGATGACACAACAGTTGTCAAGTGATACAGACAGGTGTCAGATATTAGCATGTAGAAGGTAGGTATCAAGCAAAAGCAATGTCAAGTATTAACATATCAAGTATGTACTTGTCAAGTGATAGAATAATAACTGAACACAATCAAAGAAAGTGTTAGTTCCAAACAACATAAATCATGAATAATACAAGTCGACCAGATGAAATGGGAAAGCCAAGAGGGAAGCGGGAACACTCGCCTAAATCCTTGAGAAACATGGTGAAATCCCTGATCTCCGGAATTCAGGAAATCAACGCGTCAACGTGTTAAAGAGAAGGTGATAAAGAGAAGAGGAAGTCAAGAGAGAGAAGGAAAGAGAGAGGAGAGAGAAGCCCATGGAGAGAGAGAGTACAGGGAGGCGTGAGTTTTGAGGGAGAGACGCAGGAATAGCAGACGCGGGAGTCGCGTTACGAAGATGCCACAAACGCGAGGTTCGAGACCTGCGTTCAAGTCAGGACGCGAGGAGAACGCAGACGCGAGCATGAACTCCACGTCGCGTTGACACAAGAAGAACACAGACGCGGGCATGAGCTCCGCGCCGCGTCAATACAGGAACGCGAAGGCCGCGTTAAACAGATGCCAAGAAAGCGAAGACTCGTGTTAAGGAATTGCCTAGACGCGGGAGTGAGATCCGCGTTAGCGATATACAGAGGGAGAGAGGAAGGGAAGGGTGATTGCTTTGGTGGTGGTGTTATTTGGTGAAGGAGTTGGATTTTGATGGAGTAATAAAAAGGAGGTGATGGTGATGTTAGTTGTTGTCGTTGTAATCGTCACCGTAATGATTACCGGAATAATCGTGAACGATTACCGGAATAATCATCGGAGATGTTACCGACGAAGAAGAGCTCGGCCCCAATCCAATGGAGGTGGCCGGCCCTTGAGAAGGTGATGGGGTGGTAGCCGGCCATGGCCGGTGGTCGCCGGCGGCGGCCGGAGGTGGCCGGAGATGGCCGGAATCCGGTAGGCCAAGCCCAAGCCCAAGCAAATAGTGGGGTGCAAGTGTAGTTCAAAATCAAAAGTTGGAGTTTTGGAAACGAGGCTTCGGAGAGCGAAGCTATAGCTCGTCGGAAAGAGCACGACGAGGAGAAGAAGATGGCATGGTCGATGGTGGCCAAGATGGAGTATAAGGTGGTGGAGAGGGTGATGAAAATTTGGAGCTTAATGGGTTCATGGTGGAGAAATGAGGAAGAAGAAGGTGGAAAAGATGGTGTTATGGTTGTTGTTGTTGTTGAAATGAAGGAGGAGATGGAGGAGAATGAGGTGGTGGTGGAATTTGTGGTGAAAATGGAGGGAAAATGGTGGAGAAATGGGTGGCCAAATGAGGCAAGGGCTGCCATAAGCTTGCTGGTTCGTTGCAGGGAATGGAGAAGGAAGAAGAGAAAAAGTGGAAGAGAGAGAAGGAGTTGGGGTTAATATATAATGGAGGAAATGATTATAATATGTTGCCATCCCCATATAAAACAAAAGAGAACGCACCCAATTGGCCTGCTTCTCACCAAAATGGTTGGCTGCGTTTAGTCAAGAAGAACTGGACGCGGAAATAAAATCCGCGTCCAAGGAGGATAAACGCGAGTTTGCATTTGGATAAGACAAAAAGGCATGGTTCAAAATTGACTTTGCAGGACAAGTATTAAGTGCAGTATGGAGAGCACATCTCAACATTAAATGTGGGTTGGTGAAACTCGCGTTTGAGAAAGGAGAGAGAAAATGGGAAAAAGAGAAAAGTGGAATATCTGGATAAAATTCCGGTATCTGGGAAAACACCGAAAACTCCGAAAAAGTCTAAAAATTTAAGTAGCTTGGAAAGCCTCCCAAAAAATCTCAAAAATAATAAATATTATATAAAGATTTTTGGTGAAATTAGTTTTCAGAAATTCCATCTCATTTTCAAAATAAAAATCCTGAAGTCAACGGTCAATACCGGTCTACACCAGGTCGGCCAGATTTTGATAAAATCTGAAAAATCCCAAAAAAATGTCTGAAAAAAGAAAATATAATTCTAAGAAGTAATATAAAAGCGGAATCCAGAAATTTGATTCCAATTATAAATTAAAATTCCTGAAATCAACCAGTAAGACTGGCCGACACCAAATCCAGAGGAATTTCGATAAATTTAGAAAATTCACAGAAAAAGTATTTAGATAGAAAATGAAATTTTAAGAAGTTACAGGAAAGCCGTTTCTTGAAATTCAATTCCGTTTGTTAATTAAAAATTCGAGAATCGGTCTGTCGTATCGCTCGACCTCGATTTTGAAGAATTTCAACTTAATTCAGGAAAAATCCAGAAAATCATAGAAAATCTAAAGTATTGGAAAACGATGTTTAAAACTGAAATCGGTCAAATCGGAATAGCGAAAAGGCCAAATCGAGCAATTTACTAGGATCGAGTTCCCGGTTCAGATTAGGGCTGACTCCGAGTTCACGAATCCAGATCCAAGGCAAAACGATCATATAAATAATTCATAATACAAAACAGATACTGAAGCCAAATCAGAAAAATACGATTGAAAATACAAATACGCAACTAAGTACGTATTCGGGAAGCGGGGTGTTACACTCCATCCACCTTATAAAAAATTGCGTCCTCGCAATTTCGATAAGGGCTAAAATGTGAACACAAAAAGATAGGAATGAGGATTATGCCAATCAAGATATGAATAATTATGAGCCGTTCTCCCAGATTGACTGAACAGCTAACTCAGGACTAAAGTATCTCTGCACTTCTGCCGTATACATACATCCTCTGATGGTGCCACAATAATACTGATCTGATGTCTACTTATAAAAGAACGCTGTCAGAACTTCAAAAGACTAATTCATTCTGAATAATATAGAGTGAGCTGACTTGGAGAGATAATCAATAATACTTCAATCAGGTTGTGAACCAAAGCTGATGAGATCCATAGAAATTAGTAGTGCTGAAATCCATAATATAATACAAAACCCTGCATGGCATGATGTTGTCCTTCTGCAGTAGAATTACTGAGGTGCCACATACATATTAATTCCCTGGGAATAAACCAGAATACCCAAGATAAAGAAAACCTTGATAATGATGAGTATAAATCAAGAAGACCAATAATTTAAGAATTTCCGTAAACTGGGCGTTGCTAATTCTGAAAGACGTAGTCAAGAATATAGAATAACTGTGAAGAATTCTGAATACTGACTTCTGAATGATAACCCGACTGCAGATGAAACATGTTTAAGATATCTGGGCCTTGCAAGATTGGCCGAGTGGATCATTCATAAGGATCGTGGCGATAGCTCATATACAGCGATAAAACCTTGTTCAGCGGATCCATGAAAGCACGCTAGGCAGAAGAAATCCGAGGAACGGGCTAGAGTGCTAAGCACTGAAGGAACTAGCCACGGGCAAAGCAAGCCTAGGTGAAGCTATCGCGTAACACAGCTCAGGTGTTAAGCATTAGGGTGCGGCGAAGCTAACGCTCTGCGAGGCTCGCATATGGCGAAGCTCACGCGGCGAAGCCAGCGCGTAACACAACGCTAAATGCTAAGTACCAGGGTGCTGCGAAGCTTACACCCGGTTAGGTTCACGGGTGACTAGAACACGACCCTCGCTTGGCGAGGCTAGCGGAGCCTATGGTCCACCAAATCGATAAAGACTGCCAGAAGTTAGTGGCTCTGAGAACACTATCAAGAAATCATAAGAATCGAAACGAATCTTGAATACTGTCTTCCGGATAATAACCTGACGGCAGATCTGCTCCGAGAATACCTGAGTCCCATGAACATAGTTGAAGAAATCATGATCGCTTATTAGAGTAATAGAAATGAAAAAA
This sequence comes from Agave tequilana, assembly GCA_038442645.1. Lineage (NCBI taxonomy): Eukaryota > Viridiplantae > Streptophyta > Magnoliopsida > Asparagales > Asparagaceae > Agave > Agave tequilana. The sequence goes on from JAVJIF010010032.1 coordinate 81,687, forward strand.
ATACCATAACTCTGTCTGTCAGAAGTCCTGATTCTGGAACACTGTTATATACTGACACTCCTCATGTAAGGATACAGTCTATCTGATTATATAAGCGATGACTAGTCCACTTGATGTACTGGTCTCTCATGATGTATCCATAAATACAAGAATATAATGCGAGGCCGAAGATCTGTCCAATATAAAACAATGTGATGTAACAGAGTCGAGGGATGCTAGATCATAATGAGAGCGAACCACACCTGCCCTGTGGTTACCTCTCTAGTCTACGCATATCTTAAGTTGGCATAAAGATTACTAAAATCAGAATAGTAAAAATAGAAAAGATAGGAATCATGAAATAGGGGGGTAGACACGGACGGACTAAGATTGGTGATGATAGTGCAATGAGAAGGATATGATATGGAGAATTTTACCAACCCCCGGACGTGCTAAAAATGGGGACAATGGTTATGGTCAGTACTTTCAGGGCTCCTTATAAGATATTGAGTATTCTTTTCTGTTTTCACTTTATCAGTATCCTGACTTCCTCAGATTATACGTTCGCCTCCTTTTACTATGTACCCTAACCCTTGGTCTCTTTGTGTATGACTTCATGCTGGATGCTGGGGATGAAGCGAGGTTATTCTGCCAGTAGGTCTTGGATTCCCTCACAACGGTGATACTGGATGAGTTGATCTGATCGGTGGGATGTTCTCTGTCTCCCTGAATAGACAGTCACTTTTCAACTAATCTTGTCACGTCCCACTGATCAAAATAGAGTACATGACATGATCGGCAACCTGTACACGTCGGGTAAAACATTCCGACGTATACACGTTAAGCCTGCTGTAGATCTGTACAAGTATGGTAACAACACTGCTGATATATTACATGTAACAAGAGTACATAACATAGTCAATACAGTACCAAAAGTACAGTACAGTACACCAGAGTCCATCAGCATAATTATACAGTAACGAAAACAGAAAAACATATGTACAACTAAGAAACATACTGCGAACTCAAAAGAGACGGTAGACGCACGAACTGTCCTACAGCTGCTCAGCCAAACCGTCTAGATACTCCGCGTCCTCCTCTGATGGTATAACCACAGACTCTATATCTGGGCAAACAAACCCAGGGTCTCAGATGCGACCGAGCAAGTGTACAAAGAAAAGGCAAGAAGAATAAAAATAAGATAATGAAATATGCAGAAGGCTGAAACAAGACGTGTAATAAGATGACGATAATCAAAACATCAGGGAAGTAATTTTCACTACATTGTCTAGGAGGATCTACATGTGTGATACGAGACTTAATAATCGAGGAGTTCTGATCAGGTGGGTGTATCCCGTGCATACCCGGGATCACGGCCTTTATCAGACCCCTGGCTGCTAGGACCAGGGCCCTCCGCTAAGAGGGGAACAATAATCAAGTAACGGGAGCTCATGGAGCTATACAATCGGTAGGTAACACTACCATCCCCTGCAGTGGGAGAACAATATGGATCCAATACACCCACCTAATGAGATCTGATCAATCATTCAGTCTCCCCCATCCCCAAGTGATTTCTTTCAGAATAACAAGTAATGACATGAGGTAACTGGAATAGGTGACAAAAAGACAGTAACAAGCGTTACGACCTGCGTCTTATAGTTATGTAGATGAGTGTGCATGTTTATAGCAAATAACTGGCATGAACAATATAATCAACTATCATGTGTAACAAGAAGTACTACCAGGCGTATCAAGGTAACATGTAACGGTAGTACGTAATCACAGTAACATGTAACGGTAGGACATAATAAAAATACATGCAGTTATCCCGGCTATCTTTATGTTAACATGCACACTCAAAATAATCCATAGGCCAAGTCCCTGCTCTGATATCCTACTCAATCCCCTAAGATACAGGTCGATTATCCAGACTAAGCATCATATATATCCCATATTTCAATCAACGGATAAGACTCGGGGAAATAATGAGAATTTAGGGAAAACACTTGCCTTAAAATTGTAATTCTCGCTTTCCTGATTCCAACGAGACCAAGAACGCGCGATTCCGACGTCAAACGGCCAAGTTATCGTCCGACGCACGGTTCAGGGTCCTATTTATAATTTCAGAATATGAACAGGGTGTTAAAAATTATTTTACAGGGTTATAAATTGAATATTAAAACTCTACAAGGGCTGTTTTGAACTTTTACCTTTTAAGTAAACGGGTGTGGGCCTTTGCGGGTCGCGGATCGGGTAAAAACCCAAAACCGTTATGGGTTTCTCTCCTTTATCCACAGCGCGCACAGCGCTGTGAACTGCGGCAGCACCAGCAGCACAGGGCTGCTGGTTGTGGCGCTGCAAGAAACGGCCGCGGCGGCGTCCGGCTGGGCGCGGCGCTCCGACGACGACCGGAGCTCCGGCGATGCCCCGGCTAGGTACTCCGATGTGGGGTTGTTGAGGACGTGAAAGTGAGATGGGGGGAAAGAGTGGTTGGTGCGGGTGGAGTTAAGTGGCCGAAAGTGGGGTGTTCGGTGGTGGTTGGGTTAGGTGGTCGAAGGTGATGATGATGGGTGGCGGAGTTGATGATGATGGGTGGCCGGAGTTGAGGTGGTGAGGACGACGGCGACGGAGGAATTGTTGGCAACGGCACTGCTGTGTGTATGTGAGTGAGAGAGAGATATTTGTAAGGTTAATTAAAATGAATTGAAGCTGGGTTTATTTATCTCTCCTAATGTCGGTTTAAAAAAAAATGTGGAAGGTTGTAGAAAATGAGAGAAGGGGTTAATAAAAATCCCAATGTCGGTTAACGACGTTCTCTGGAACAATCCAGTCTTGTAACAGTAGAAATGAATTAAAAAAAATGGAAGTAGTATTTTTTATAATATTTAATTAATAGGGTCCGGATTTGACTAGCGCCGAACAGTCTCCAAAAATTGTGAAAAATAAAGAATATTAATCTAAGACGTACTGTGAAATCGGATTGTAAAAATCTAAACCGGTTTGTCAATTAAAAATCCCGAAAGGTCCGTGAGACCAGGCGACACCCATTCGGCCCGATTTTGGACTAATTCTGAAAATTTCCAATAAATACTAAAAGGTAGAAAATAATATTTTAAAACTTATTACTGAAGCAGATTTTAGAAATTTTACCTCATTTGCAAATTAAAAATTGTTGAGTGAATCGTCTGTTTAAGGTTAATTTTGATATTGGATATTTTCCAAATGAACTCGGAAAAATGTGTAGAAAATTTTTTTTTTTTTTTTTTTTTTTTGATAATCTAAACGGTGAGAAAATCAGTTGTGACACTGAAACGAGTATCGTCGGGTTTTCGGATTGGTCAATAATCCTACGTATTTCAAATCGTATATGACGTGTAACGTATACTGATAGCGGAGGGTTACAATTCTACCCACCTAACAAAAAATTTCGTCCGCGAAATTTAAAGATTTACTTAGAATGCAACAAGTACCAAAAAGTAAGAATCTTAAACTGTGATACCTGAGAGTCAGAGAATAAGTAAGGGTACTTCTCTCGGACTTCTTCCTCCAGCTCCCAGGTGGAATCTCCTGGATTATTAGGATCCCAGGCTACTCGAACTAAAGAAATCACCTTGTTCTTCAGAACCTTCTCTCTACGATCAAGTATTGCCACCGGTTGAACTGCATATGTCAAGTCTGGTCTCAGCGTTAATTCGGAATAATCGAGAATGTGCTTCTCATCAGGTACATATTTTCGAAGCTGAGACACATGAAATACATCGTGTACTCCTGCCAAGGATGTAGGCAATGCCAGCTTATAAGCAACAGTACCAATCCGCTTCACAACTTCAAATGGCCCAATATATCGTGGACTCAGCTTTCCTTTACTTCCAAATCTGATTACTCCCCGAGTAGGTGATATTTTAAGAAATACATGATCTCCAATCACAAACTCCAAGGGTCTCCTTTTCCCATCTGCCCAACTCCGTTGCCGGTCCTGTGCAGCTTGAAGATGCTTTCTGATCTGAGTTACTTTATCCACAGTCTGAGTAATGAGCTCTGGGCCAAGTAATTTCCGTTCACCGATATCATCCCAACATACAGGTGATCTGCATTTCCGTCCATATAGAGCCTCAAATGGTGACATCTGAATACTCGACTGGTAGCTGTTATTATATGAGAATTCTACTAAATGTAGATGATCTTCCCAAGACCCCTTGAAATCCAGAACACAGGCTCGAAGCATGTCTTCTAGGATCTGAATCACCCTTTCAGATTGTCCATCGGTCTGGGGATGGTAAGCAGTACTGAACTTCAACTTGCTTCCCAGACTCGTTTGCAGGCTCTGCCAGAAATGAGACAAAAATCTAGTGTCTCGAGCTGACACTATACTTACTGGAACCCCATGCAATCTTACTATCTCCTGCATGTAGCGTTCCGCCAACACCTCAGTGGACTGCCCCACTCGAAAAGGAATAAAGTGGGCACTCTTGGTCAGTCTGTCAACTATTACCCAGATAGCATTGTGACCCTTTGAACTTCTTGGCAGTGCAGTCACAAAATCCATCGTAATATGTTCCCACTTCCATTCAGGAATAGGAAGTGGTTGCAATAAACCAGCGGTCCTCTGGTGCTCTGCTTTTACTTGTTGACAGACAAGGCATTTTGATATAAATCTGGCTATTTCTCTTTCATCCCATGCCACCAAAAATGTTGCTTAAGATCCCGGTACATCTTTGTTCCACCAGGATGAATATTATATGGAGAGTTATGAGCTTCGAGCAATAACTCCTGTCTAACATCTCCTTTAGGTACGCATAACCGCGCACCATATCTCAAGGAACCATCTTCATGTAGAAGTATATCCTTTCTTAATCCAGCTTCCACCTGACTCCTGAACTTTTGGAGTTGCTTGTCACCTGCCTGAACTTCCTTTATTTTGTCTATTAACGATGATTGGAGTTGTAGTACCATACAATGAGCTGCCGCTCTAGGAAGAACCACTTCCAGAGTTAATCTTCTCATTTCTTCAATCAACTTCGTCTGTTGTGTGAGGATCATAACAGTCGGTCTTCTACTTAATGCATCAGGCACCACATTTACACGTCCTGGATGGTACTGGAGATTAAGATCATACTCTGCCATGAGTTCCAACCATCTTCTCTGTCTCATATTTAATTCCTTTTGAGTGAAAATATATTTCAGACTCTTATGGTCTGTAAAAATCTCCACTCGTGTCCCCAGTAAATAATGTCGCCAAATCTTCAGGGCGAAAATAACAGCTGCCAATTCTAGGTCATGAGTTGGATAGTTCTGCTCATGTGGCTTGAGTTGTCTTGATGCATAGGCCACCACTCGACCATGTTGCATAAGCACACAACCAATTCCCTGCCCTGATGCATCACTATGAATGACAAACCCACCAGACTGATCTGGAATAGCAAGAACCGGTGCGGTTGTCAACCTGTGCTTTAGTTCTACAAAAGCTGCCTCACACTCGTCTGTCCAAATAAACTTCTCCCCTTTCCTGGTCAACTGTGTTAAGGGTTTAGCAATCTTGGAGAAGTCTTTCACAAACTTCCTATAATATCCAGCTAAGCCCAAAAATTGTCTAACCTCTGTTACTGTTTTAGGAGTTGGCCACTTATCTACTGCTTCTACTTTCTTTGGGTCCACTCCAATACCTTGGCCTGAAACAATGTGTCCAAGAAAGTCCACACTTTCCAGCCAAAAAGCACATTTGCTCAGCTTCCCATACAATCGTCTCTCCCTCAGCACTTGCAACACAGTCCTCAAATGTTCTGCATGTTCTTCTCGAGTCTTGGAATAAATAAGGATATCATCAATGAACACTATGACAAACTTATCCAAGTAAGAAGAAAACACCCGATTCATCAGATCCATGAAGACTGCTGGAGCATTGGTGAGTCCAAACGGCATTACCAGAAACTCATAATGTCCATATCTTGTGCGAAAAGCAGTCTTAGGAATGTCTGATGCTTTCACCTTCAATTGATGATAACCAGAGCGAAGATCCAATCGGGAAAATATGGTTGCACCACAAAGTTGATCAAATAAATCATCGATCCTGGGCAAAGGATACTTGTTCTTGATAGTCACCTTGTTTAGCTCTCTGTAGTCAATACATAATCTCTGTGTCCCATCCTTCTTCTTTACCAATAATACTGGAGCTCCCCACGGTGACGTACTTGGTCTGATAAAACTTTTATTCATTAGCTCTTCAATTTGCTTTTTCACCTCTGCCAACTCTATCGGCGCCATTCGATACGGTGCCTTGGAGATTGGGGCAGTACCCGGTAAAACCTCAATTGTAAACTCAACTTCTCTATCTGGAGGCAATCCGGGTAACTCTTTAGGAAACACATCCAGGAAGTCCCTTACTACTTCTGGACTTTCAGTTTGACCCCCATCTAAAGTTGCCAAAGCTTCCGTACACACTACATCTGGGTCTGCATCCTGAAGTCGTATACCTTCAGCAGAACTTTCGAACTCTGATAATTTCGGAACCTGAAACACTACACATTTTCTCTGACAATCTATGACTGCATGTACTTGACTAAGCCAGTCCATACCCAAAATAATGTCAAAGTCACAGTTGTCAATCAACAGGCAATTTGTGATGAACTCCCTGTTACCGATAACAACGGGACATTGTGAACACACCTTGTTACACGACACTGTCCCATTCCCAGTGCTAATAGTCCAACCCCGGTGCACAGTATCACAGGATATATTATGCTTATTAATGAACTTGGAAGAAATAAAACAATGAGTAGCACCGGAATCAAATAAGGCATATGCTGGAATAGAATGCACCAAAATAATACCTGTGACAACTTCTCCAGAGGCATCTGCTTGATCAGTAGTCAGAGTAAATGCCTTGCCTTTCTCTCTAACTGGTCCTGCTGATTGCTCCTTACTTCTTTGAACCTGCCGATACATCTGCTGCTGGGGAGATAGAGACTGTTTCTGCTGAAAAGGAGGCATAGGCTTTGACAGTCCGGACATCGTCGGCTTGTTTTGACCAGCTGAGGCTGAGGAAAGATCCCTTGGAACTTGCCAACTGTGAGGACATTGACTAGCCCGATGTTCAGACGATCCACAGACCAGGCACAAGTTCTTGGCCCATCTGCACTCATTTATATTATGTCCCGCCTTATGACAATATTTACACACAACCATCCTAGGCTGAGACACTGGAGTCATCTGTCGCTTTTGGGGTGTTGCACCAACTTGCCTCTGTTGGGTTCCTCCAGAAATGTGACCAAGTGGACGCTTTATGCTACTAGTCGGTGCTCTCCTCATCAATCCACTGAGCTGCTCTTGTTCTCTGGCGGCCGCTAATACCTCTGCAAAGGTCTTATACCTGAAGGATATAACATATCTTTGAAGTTCTAGATGCAATCCCTGCTGGAACCTTCTGGCCCGACTCTCCTCAGTAGATACCATATATGGGGCAAATCGGCTGAGTTTAGAAAACTCAGCTGCATACTCATCAACTGTCCTCCCAGCCTGTCTGAGATTTATAAATTTCTGCTCCATCTCTGATTTGGCCGTGTCAGGAAAGAATTTTGCCAAGAACACCTCAGAAAATGTCTTCCAAGAGATAGGCCCCGACAAATGGCTTTCTTCTGCTAGCCACCATATACGTGCCATTCCCGATAGCTGAATCTTCACTACATCCACTCGGTCAGCTTCCGAAACTCGAGCTGCTACCAATAAGTTCTCTGTGTCTATGAGCCATTGTTCAGCATCCAGATGACTTTCTTCTCCTGTGAAAACTGCTGGATTGAGTCTCCTGAAGTCAGACACATTCCCCTGCCTCGCCTGACTTCCTGAAGCAACTATCTTTTCCAGAGCAACAGTCAGTCGCTCACTCTGATGCTGCTGGGACTCTAACAAGAACTTCATGAAGTCCACTGACTCTGTAGGAGTAGGCCCGTCCTCAGTAACTCGTTGAGCCATCTGTGCAATATATACCAAATTAGCGTCGGGACTAATAGGCGAAACAATGCCAAACTAATTCCGTTCCTAAGGATGGACTTGTGGGCTCATGTCATGTCTCTTGTTCCTTATTAGCAGTCTAATATTTTGTACAAATCTACAGATAAGAACTAGATTCGACTAGCTGAGGTCGCGTTTCGTAAACCATCCAATGCTACATCGAATCTAGGCTCTGATACCACAAAAACCATGTCACGTCCCACTGATCAAAATAGAGTACATGACATGATCGGCAACCTGTACACGTCGGGTAAAACATTCCGACGTATACACGTTAAGCCTGCTGTAGATCTGTACAAGTATGGTAACAACACTGCTGATATATTACATGTAACAAGAGTACATAACATAGTCAATACAGTACCAAAAGTACAGTACAGTACACCAGAGTCCATCAGCATAATTATACAGTAACGAAAACAGAAAAACATATGTACAACTAAGAAACATACTGCGAACTCAAAAGAGACGGTAGACGCACGAACTGTCCTACAGCTGCTCAGCCAAACCGTCTAGATACTCCGCGTCCTCCTCTGATGGTATAACCACAGACTCTATATCTGGGCAAACAAACCCAGGGTCTCAGATGCGACCGAGCAAGTGTACAAAGAAAAGGCAAGAAGAATAAAAATAAGATAATGAAATATGCAGAAGGCTGAAACAAGACGTGTAATAAGATGACGATAATCAAAACATCAGGGAAGTAATTTTCACTACATTGTCTAGGAGGATCTACATGTGTGATACGAGACTTAATAATCGAGGAGTTCTGATCAGGTGGGTGTATCCCGTGCATACCCGGGATCACGGCCTTTATCAGACCCCTGGCTGCTAGGACCAGGGCCCTCCGCTAAGAGGGGAACAATAATCAAGTAACGGGAGCTCATGGAGCTATACAATCGGTAGGTAACACTACCATCCCCTGCAGTGGGAGAACAATATGGATCCAATACACCCACCTAATGAGATCTGATCAATCATTCAGTCTCCCCCATCCCCAAGTGATTTCTTTCAGAATAACAAGTAATGACATGAGGTAACTGGAATAGGTGACAAAAAGACAGTAACAAGCGTTACGACCTGCGTCTTATAGTTATGTAGATGAGTGTGCATGTTTATAGCAAATAACTGGCATGAACAATATAATCAACTATCATGTGTAACAAGAAGTACTACCAGGCGTATCAAGGTAACATGTAACGGTAGTACGTAATCACAGTAACATGTAACGGTAGGACATAATAAAAATACATGCAGTTATCCCGGCTATCTTTATGTTAACATGCACACTCAAAATAATCCATAGGCCAAGCCCCTGCTCTGATATCCTACTCAATCCCCTAAGATACAGGTCGATTATCCAGACTAAGCATCATATATATCCCATATTTCAATCAACGGATAAGACTCGGGGAAATAATGAGAATTTAGGGAAAACACTTGCCTTAAAATTGTAATTCTCGCTTTCCTGATTCCAACGAGACCAAGAACGCGCGATTCCGACGTCAAACGGCCAAGTTATCGTCCGACGCACGGTTCAGGGTCCTATTTATAATTTCAGAATATGAACAGGGTGTTAAAAATTATTTTACAGGGTTATAAATTGAATATTAAAACTCTACAAGGGCTGTTTTGAACTTTTACCTTTTAAGTAAACGGGTGTGGGCCTTTGCGGGTCGCGGATCGGGTAAAAACCCAAAACCCGTTATGGGTTTCTCTCCTTTATCCACAGCGCGCACAGCGCTGTGAACTGCGGCAGCACCAGCAGCACAGGGCTGCTGGTTGTGGCGCTGCAAGAAACGGCCGCGGCGGCGTCCGGCTGGGCGCGGCGCTCCGACGACGACCGGAGCTCCGGCGATGCCCCGGCTAGGTACTCCGATGTGGGTTGTTGAGGACGTGAAAGTGAGATGGGGGGAAAGAGTGGTTGGTGCGGGTGGAGTTAAGTGGCCGAAAGTGGGGTGTTCGGTGGTGGTTGGGTTAGGTGGTCGAAGGTGATGATGATGGGTGGCCGGAGTTGATGATGATGGGTGGCCGGAGTTGAGGTGGTGAGGACGACGGCGACGGAGGAATTGTTGGCAACGGCACTGCTGTGTGTATGTGAGTGAGAGAGAGATATTTGTAAGGTTAATTAAAATGAATTGAAGCTGGGTTTATTTATCTCTCCTAATGTCGGTTTAAAAAAAAAATGTGGAAGGTTGTAGAAAATGAGAGAAGGGGTTAATAAAAATCCCAATGTCGGTTAACGACGTTCTCTGGAACAATCCAGTCTTGTAACAGTAGAAATGAATTAAAAAAAATGGAAGTAGTATTTTTTATAATATTTAATTAATAGGGTCCGGATTTGACTAGCGCCGAACAGTCTCCAAAAATTGTGAAAAATAAAGAATATTAATCTAAGACGTACTGTGAAATCGGATTGTAAAAATCTAAACCGGTTTGTCAATTAAAAATCCCGAAAGGTCCGTGAGACCAGGCGACACCCATTCGGCCCGATTTTTGGACTAATTCTGAAAATTTCCAATAAATACTAAAAGGTAGAAAATAATATTTTAAAACTTATTACTGAAGCAGATTTTAGAAATTTTACCTCATTTGCAAATTAAAAATTGTTGAGTGAATCGTCTGTTTAAGGTTAATTTTGATATTGGATATTTTCCAAATGAACTCGGAAAAATGTGTAGAAAAATTTTTTTTTTTTTTTTTTTTTGATAATCTAAACGGTGAGAAAATCAGTTGTGACACTGAAACGAGTATCGTCGGGTTTTCGGATTGGTCAATAATCCTACGTATTTCAAATCGTATATGACGTGTAACGTATACTGATAGCGGAGGGTTACAAATCTCTGAACCCGTGTATGACATAATTCATAACCTCTCCGGCGGTTGTGTTATAGGTGCTCGGCTTCAGACAATACTCCCATGTCATGTGTTGAGGGCAAGGTTGGAGGGAAGGCTTAGCTAGTAGGGCATCCAGAGGCCTGTCTGAGCCTTCACTTCCATCAATTAAGAGGGTCTCTTCACCAACTTCACCTGCAACTCATCCTAATCTTTCTTCTCTGGGTCCATTCCACTTCCCAGATGATGACAAAAGAACTTGAGAATACTTCTTGGGTTGCTTGGGATAAGAAACATCTTGCTCTTCATCTCCATTTCTCACTAAGATATTGCTTGCTCGGTTCTCCTGGTCGGCCATCATGTAAAACACCGACCGACTATGCCTTAGGAATTTTGCAGTGTACTTATTTACAATTCAATCTCCTTACCGCAATTTGATAAATCATTCTTTCATTTCTTTCTGAGCTATTACAGAGAAGAATCTTCTTATAGAAATCCTTTCGAGAACTAGTCCCAAGTGTTGGGCTTCTCCAGTCTCGCTGCTTTCGCTAACCATCACGTCCTGGCCATATCATTCAACTAAATCTTGGTCACTTCCACTTGGTTCTCGTCAGGGACCGAGTTGACTTCAGAAGATCCATCATGTTCATCGGCCACTGCTATGCATCCAGGGCTTCTCCTTGCCCGGAAAGATTGCTGGTTGTAATTTTCCTAAATCCAACATGTCGCCTGGCTTCTGTTCCCAGAGTGCAACCAATAATCTTTGGTGCGGGACCTTCATCTGTTCTTGTTAGTTGTTCATCATGTTTTGTAGAAATCATCTCAAATCGACACTTCCTCCATTAGGGCCATTCTAGGAAGAACCAAAACTGTTAAGAATTCCCCATCTTTTCATGTCCAAGTTGGTCCAAAAATAACAAGAAACTGAAGTATGAAAGGATGGGAGAACGTCAGGATTCAAAGGCAAGATTGTCAAGAGAGAATGGATAACTTTGTACTTATAGTTGGATTGTATAACCACGACTCATGCATTCCAGTTGCAAATTTCTTTACCATTAATTTGCCGACTGGTTGTACTGAGGATGTGAGAGCCTAGGCTCTGATACCACCCTGTAACGCCCCGATCCTGCGGGTACGGAGACGTTACTGCGACGTATATACGCGGGTAAAAAATACCCTCACGTATATACGCTAAGCATCAGTACAGGCAAGAATCAGAGTGCGGAAGCACGTGGTGCATTATATATTCCAACACATGAGTACAGTTACAAAGTTATCACAGGAAGTGATAAATATTACAAGAATATTACATCACCAATATGGCGAAAATGCGAGAATACAAGTAGATGTACAAGTATGAATAGTACAATATGGAGACTCAGAGTCATAACAGGAAAACTCTAGAGCCGAACAAGGGGGCCAGGAAGGATGGAGCTACAGATGATCTGCTGGAGATCCACACTACTGCTGCGCCACTCTGATCAGCAACTGGGAGAATCTACACGCTCCAAGCTCCGACATTCTCCAAGCTCTAGGACCTGGACATGAGGATCCAGAGGAGTCAGAACTCCCCAGGCGAGTGGTGATGCAAAAGCCAGATGGCGAGCATGGATAAGCACATGTGTATTGATAAGTCTGAACCATAAACATGAAAACCGTGTCGTAGGCACAGGCATGCAGGAGCAAGTAGATATAAGACAAGTGATATCAAGCAGGGAGTACTCATAGTATGATAAGATAAGAACAGAAGATTGATGGAATAGAATACAAGGAATAAAACAGGGCATAAGCAGCTAGTATAGTCATAAAATCGGAAATCCGATGTAAAACCCAATAGAGGCAAAACTCGGTAAAGCATACAACGGATCCATAGTTGGCATCTTTTATTATTATTATTATTACTCGTCTTACCCTGATATCTAGATATGTGAACTAGCATCCCAGCACACATATATCCATATCTGAGTAAAGCAAGGCTGTTATTGGAAACCAGCGGGGGTATCAACGAACTATGTTTACAGTGGGTCCCGTACATGCCCGGGACCACAACCCAGGACGTTCCATCGCTGGGGTATGGAACCAGCCGCAAGGCTTCAGGAGGGTCTTATATTATGCCCTTATCAAGATGGTACCAAGAAGGAGGGAGCCAGCACTCCCCTCGGTCGCCTGGAGGCCCACAGGTCAGACCGGAAGTTTTAGTTGCACAACATGCCTAGTATCACTGTAAACACGAACACATATTGATAGCCGTAAGTTTCCCCCGACCCGATGCAAGTTGTTCCTTTTTATGATTTATTATGTAGTTATCAATTTACGGGAATAACAGGTGCAAGACATGATCAGGAGTTCAGGAGTACATGAGTACTATAATTCAGGTCACTGTATAATACAGGATAATAAGTACAAGACTCAAGTCACTGTATGTAATACAGGATAACAAGTATAGTATTCCCGTAAATGTGATAATTACAGGTCAAGTGTTAATATGTCAGGAGGCAGGTGATAAGTCATGTTATAATCAGGAGCAAGTGTCAAGTAGTAGTAAGTCGGGTGTCAGGTGATGACACAACAGTTGTCAAGTGATACAGACAGGTGTCAGATATTAGCATGTAGAAGGTAGGTATCAAGCAAAAGCAATGTCAAGTATTAACATATCAAGTATGTACTTGTCAAGTGATAGAATAATAACTGAACACAATCAAAGAAAGTGTTAGTTCCAAACAGCATAAATCATGAATAATACAAGTCGACCAGATGAAATGGGAAAGCCAAGAGGGAAGCGGGAACACTCGCCTAAATCCTTGAGAAACATGGTGAAATCCCTGATCTCCGGAATTCAGGAAATCAACGCGTCAACGTGTTAAAGAGAAGGTGATAGAGAGAAGAGGAAGTCAAGAGAGAGAAGGAAAGAGAGAGGAGAGAGAATGTGAGAGCTAGGGAGAGAAGCCCATGGAGAGAGAGAGTACAGGGAGGCGTGAGTTTTGAGGGAGAGACGCAAGAATAGCAGACGCGGGAGTCGCATTGCGAAGATACCACAAACGCGAGGTTCGAGACCTGCGTTCAAGTCAGGACGCGAGGAGAACGCAGACGCGAGCATGAACTCCACGTCGCGTTGACACAAGAAGAACACAGACGCGGGCATGAGCTCCGCGCCGCGTCAATACAGGAACGCGAAGGCCGCGTTAAACAGATACCAAGAAAGCGAAGACTCGCGTTAAGGAATTGCCTAGACGCGGGAGTGAGATCCGCGTTAGCGATATACAGAGGGAGAGAGGAAGGGAAGGGTGATTGCTTTGGTGGTGGTGTTATTTGGTGAAGGAGTTGGATTTTGATGGAGTAATAAAAAGGAGGTGATGGTGATGTTAGTTGTTGTCGTTGTAATCGTCACCGTAATGATTACCGGAATAATCGTGAACGATTACCGGAATAATCATCGGAGATGTTACCGACGAAGAAGAGCTCGGCCCCAATCCAATGGAGGTGGCCGGCCCTTGAGAAGGTGATGGGGTGGTAGCCGGCCATGGCTGGTGGTCGCCGGCGGCGGCCGGAGGTGGCCGGAGATGGCCGGAATCCGGTAGGCCAAGCCCAAGCCCAAGCAAATAGTGGGGTGCAAGTATAGTTCAAAATCAAAAGTTGGAGTTTTGGAAACGAGGCTTCGGAGAGCGAAGCTATAGCTCGTCGGAAAGAACACGACGAGGAGAAGAAGATGGCATGGTCGATGGTGGCCAAGATGGAGTATAAGGTGGTGGAGAGGGTGGTGAAAATTTGGAGCTTAATGGGTTCATGGTGGAGAAATGAGGAAGAAGAAGGTGGAAAAGATGGTGTTATGGTTGTTGTTGTTGTTGAAATGAAGGAGGAGATGGAGGAGAATGAGGTGGTGGTGGAATTTGTGGTGAAAATGGAGGGAAAATGGTGGAGAAATGGGTGGCCAAATGAGGCAAGGGCTGCCATAAGCTTGCTGGTTCGTTGCAGGGAATGGAGAAGGAAGAAGAGAAAAAGTGGAAGAGAGAGAAGGAGTGGGGGTTAATATATAATGGAGGAAATGATTATAATATGTTGCCATCCCCATATAAAACAAAAGAGAACGCACCCAATTGGCCTGCGTCTCACCAAAATGGTTGGCTGCGTTTAGTCAAGAAGAACTGGACGCGGAAATAAAATCCGCGTCCAAGGAGGATAAACGCGAGTTTGCATTTGGATAAGACAAAAAGGCATGGTTCAAAATTGACTTTGCAGGACAAGTATTAAGTGCAGTATGGAGAGCACATCTCAACATTAAATGTGGGTTGGTGAAACTCGCGTTTGAGAAAGGAGAGAGAAAATGGGAAAAAGAGAAAAGTGGAATATCTGGATAAAATTCCGGTATCTGGGAAAACACCGAAAACTCCGAAAAAGTCCAAAAATTTAAGTAGCTTGGAAAGCCTCCCAAAAAATCTCAAAAATAATAAATATTATATAAAGATTTTTGGTGAAATCAGTTTTCAAAAATTCCATCTCATTTTCAAAATAAAAATCCTGAAGTCAACGGTCAATACCGGTCTACACCAGGTCGGCCAGATTTTGATAAAATCTGAAAAATCCCAAAAAAATGTCTGAAAAAAGAAAATATAATTCTAAGAAGTAATATAAAAGCGGAATCTAGAAATTTAATTCTAATTATAAATTAAAATTCCTGGAATCAACCAGTAAGACTGGCCGACACCAAATCCAGAGGAATTTCGATAAATTTAGAAAATTCACAGAAAAAGTATTTAGATAGAAAATGAAATTTTAAGAAGTTACAGGAAAGCCGTTTCTTGAAATTCAATTCCGTTTGTTAATTAAAAATCCGAGAATCGGTCTGTCGTATCGGTCGACCCCGATTTTGAAGAATTTCAACTTAATTCAGAAAAAATCTAGAAAATCATAGAAAATCTAAAATATTGGAAAACGATGTTTAAAACTGAAATTGGTCAAATAGGAATAGCGAAAAGGCCAAATCGAGCAATTTACTAGGATCGAGTTCCCGGTTCAGATTAGGGCTGACTTCGAGTTCACGAATCCAGATCCAAGGCAAAACGATCATATAAATAATTCATAATACAAAACAGATACTGAAGCCAAATCAGAAAAATACGATTGAAAATACAAATACGCAACTAAGTACGTATTCGGGAAGCGGGGTGTTACACTTATATTGAGGAGTTTAACATCTCTTCTTTATGAGGCACACGTGTGTAGGGGGAGCTTCACATCTCCTCTTATGCATTACATAATGTGTGTTATGTGAATTAGGGCTTAACATCCCTCCTTCATGTAATGCATATGTGTAGGGAAGCTAACTTAGCGTTTTCCTCTTCATGAATGTATATAGCATATAACATTTATTGATTTTTATTTATTTTCAATTGGTATCAAGATGCTTCATTGACATATTTTCAATTGATATCCTAATTGATTATCACCCCTTATTGATCTTGTTTTTGTTTTTAGACAAAAAGGGGGAGAACATTGTTTTATTGTTTTGATTGACAAAAAGGGGGCGAAAGATTTTTACCCCTCATTATTATTTATTGTTTTGATTGTTTACCCCTTTGTTGATGATTGACAAAAAGGGGGAGAATAATTTGTGTTTTATATGCATACTTATGTTTTTGCATATATTAAGTTTTATTGGTATCTAGATCATCTAGTATTTTTGTTAATGTTTTATTAATTTAATTGGTATCTAGAGCCTCTAGAATATGTTTATGTGTTTTATGCATGTTGATGCATACATGTTTATGTACATTCATTGCATATCTTTTGTTTATTTGTTTATGCATGAGTTAAGAGGGAGCTTCTTTGAAGCTTAACTTTAATCCATGCATATATAACTCCATGAGTTTTATTGGTATCTAGAGCATCTAGTTTTTTTGTTAATATTTTATTAATTTAATTGGTATCTAGAGTCTCTAGAATATGTTTATGTGTTTTATGCATGTTGATGCATACATATTTATGTACATTCATTGCATATCTTTTGTTTATTTGTTTATGCATGAGTTAAGGGGGAGCTTCTTTGAAGCTTAACTTTAATCCATGCATATATAACTCCATGAGTTTTGTCATCATCAAAAAGGGGGAGATTGTTAGCCCAAAGGCCTTCCACCCTAGTTTTGATGATGATTAACTCATGTAGTTATGTTTACTAATAATCTTGTGATTTTAAGTTTCAGATCATTAGCAAGATATTAGTTGGTGATTAGCTTCAACAAAGGTGTTTAGAAGCAGGGGTGGCTCAACCTTTAGGCGAATGAGGCAGTCGCCTAGGGCCCCCAAATATAATGGGGCCTCCAAAATTATAGTGTAAATTAATATTTAACTAAAATAAGAAATAGAAAAATATAGAAAATATTTTTTGTTTGTTCAAGTGGGCGTTCCGGAGTGGTTATCGGACATGACTAGAAATTGTGTGGGCTTTGCCTGCGTGAGTTTGAATCCTGTCATCCACGCTTTTTTTATTTTTCCCCTCTTCATTTTTTATATTAATAGGAAAAGCATGAGTTTTTTCCACTTTCCCAAGCTAATATCCTTCACTCCCTATACTATTTAATTATAATTAAAGAGGAGTCTCTTTCACTTTCTCAGATGTCTTTTCCACTCTACCTAACTATTTAATTATATTAGAGAATTTTTCAAAATTAAAACTCTCTCTCTGTGCAGCCTCGCTCTTCACCGCCCCCGTCGCCTAGACCTCAGACTGACGGCAGGTGTAACTACTCTATAGAAAAAGATACATTAGCAAAACTTGAATACAAAAGCTTGATTAAAAATTTTGCTTCTTAAAAAGCTAGAAGAATTATTTTTCAATAAAATATTAATTAAATAAAATATTAGTTAATATTAATTACTTTTTAAAGTATATTTTTAAAGGGCCCATTTGAAATTTTCTCCTAAGATCTCCCTAGAAATTGAGCCGCCCCTGTTTAGAAGCTTTTCATGGTGATTCCAGGGCCAAAGCATCAAGATCATACCGTGCCTAGCTCATGGATCACGGTGTTTGTGGATCGAGTCGCCTTGAAGATGAAGATCGTCAAGAAGACTTAGGTATCCATAGTTTAGTGTGTTTTAGATCCATTTGTAAAGTTTAGTATAGTTGATATGCTCAAGTGCACAATACACACACGTTTTTCATGTTTTGGAATTGGTTTTCATGAATGATTGATCAAAACAAGTTTACATGGTTTATATGTATAATAGATGTATTCTAATTATACATACATGCTTACACTTCTTAAACAAACTTATTTTGACTATCCTATTCATGTTTAGAAAAATCAAGTTTGATAAAAATACAAGTTTTGTTTTTGATAAAAGTTGCAAGACTCAAAAATGAATTGATATGTTTGATATATGTCTTGAAATTTTTATCACTAGTTTGTGTTTCAATACAAAATGGTAAAACAAGTTTTGTGGATTTTTAGAAGAGTTAAAAGATTTTTCAAAATATTTTTAAACTGTTTTTCTGACCCAGTTTTCTGTTCCAGGCTTCAACCAGTCGACTAAGTCAGTTTATTAGTCGACTTGGGATGAAATCGGTCGACCGGGCCGGTCGACCGACGTGCACAGATCTGTGCACATTTGGCACCTCTGGGACGGTCGACCGGGACTGAGAGCAGTGCTCTCTGTTTGTTTGGGTCGACCGTGCCGGTCGACCGTGGTTGCCCAACGGTCACAATTCTGACCGTTGGCGGTCGACCGGGCCGGTCGACCATCAGCGTGTCAGGCTGCCACATCAGCCTAACAGCTAGTTTTCTGTTGAGCCTATATAAACCCTAACTCTTGGGGGTTTAGCTAAGATTTTTAAGAGCAAAAATTCCTATCATTCTGAAGTGTTTTTACAAGTTTTCAAAAGAGTTTTTGTGCTAAAAAGATTTCATCTTTATTGTTTTGGGTTTTGGAAAATCAAAGAGAACTAGATTTTTGGGAAATTGTATTGGTTTTCATTTTCTATCTTTTACAAGAGATTTCCCAAATAGTTTTTCTTTGTTGCTTGTTTCCAAAAACACCTAGTTTTCCACTTGAGCTATCATACTATCCTAATCTATTAGGATCCTTGTTTTGTGTAAAAGAGAGAAAAGAGATTGTTTGAGGTTGCTAAGCCTCCAAGTTGTAAACACCCTTATTCTTGTTGTATCCCTCTTCGTAGAGGTGATCGGGTGATTGGTTTGCTCCCTCTAGTGAGAGGTGGAGTTGGTTTGTAAACCCTCTTCGGTAGAGGTGTTGTGATTGTATTGGCTACGGGCCTACCCCTCGATTGTGAGGTGGTTGTTTGAGAGAGGAGTTCGGTACTCCCTTGTTGTACAAATCCTTCTCGGTGAAGGTTCCCTCGGTGGGAGTCCTCGGTGGACGTTATAGTGGATTAGAAATCCTACACGGTGGTGTAGGCGGGGATGTAGAGCAAGGTGCTCGAACCTCGAAACATATCTTGTTGTTAGCGTTTGATCCACTTGTCTCTCTAACTCTCTCTCCCATTTATTTGTGCAAAGCATCATTCATATCATATCATCATACTTGCTTGTGTTGCTGTAACGCCCCGATCCTAAAGATACGGAGACGTTATGGCGACGCATATACGCGAGGAAAATACCCCACGTATACACGCTAAGCCTCAATTGTAACTTGAACAAGCTATAAATCAGAACTAAAATAATCATCGGATCACTGCAATAATACATATAAGCAACCACGCATGATATCATATGAATCAAGAGATAGAATAATGACTGGGATAAAAACTGAGCTGATATGACAAGAATCAGGAAATAATATGAAATCTAAAAATAAGAGTACCAGAATAGAATAAGAAGAAGCTCCAGCTATTCGCGAAGCATACGGCAAAAGTACCAGAATCAAAGAGAGAGAGAGAGTCCGGCTCCTCGCATTATGGACGGTCTCAACGAACACCTGCACAAAGGAAACCAACCGTCCAATATCTGGACGTGCAAATCCAGGGTCGTCAGAACGCGACCATAATGAGTGTGTGTGTAAAGGGGAAAGAACTCGTGCAGAGAAACAGTGCATAAATAACAATAGGAACAACTGCAGACTAAATAACAAAATAAATAACTGAACAGTAACTCATATGATAACAACCTGAATACATGTAGAATACAACTGACACAACTGTAAATATGCAATCAATGTCAAGGCGTGTAATCTATCACATGACACTAGGTTGGTATACAATCCGGTCTTGGTTATGATTATATGTCTATCACAGTGATATAAATGTACAGTTAGATGATTGCGGTCAGTCACAATTCAATAACAGTTTATTATTAGATATGTCAGCGAACACCAATTGCCACCTGTAATAGGCGCATCCCATACCACGCCTACTACATGTGTCAATCAGAGTCCTAAGTTATTGAAATTAGTGGAAGAGACTTTGTCCATGCTTTAGGTGGGTCCCGTACATACCCGGGACCACGGCCTCAGTTTCCTGGCGCTGAACCAGGCCGTACCGCTAGGTACTCAGTAAAAGTAACAGTAATCTCACTGTGAAAACAGTGGAACAGTAACAGTACAGATGGGATGTCAGTCATCCCCCAGGAACCCTGCAGTGGAACCCTCAGTCGGCTGCGCAACCTGTATCCTAGGTCCACCCAAAATACAGACGCTGTCTCCTCCATCAATTTTTGCAATTGGCAGAAGCAACACCAAAGTCAGTGCTGAGAGTGATGGGCAGGAGATTAGGATAAATTAGTTTAAGAAAAACTGGGATTGGGTTGTTAGGATGTGATTAGGAATAGGGTTTGTTTGGATATAGGACTAAATAGGATTTGGAGAATCTAGTCAGTTAGGATTTAGATTATGATAGGGTTAGAATGGGTTTGGTTTAATAGTTGATGAATTATGGGTAAAAGAGAGAGAGTGCGGGCTATGAAGTTGGGAAGATAATATCAGGATAATTTAGGTTAAATAAATTTATGGTTCATATTGTACCCGAATCCAAAAAGGGCCTGGTGGTTACTACTTGGGACTTAGGAGCCTTGGGAGATTTCTTTCTTTTTTTTTTTTTTGAAGGAATTGGATTTGGGCTTGCTATTGGGCTTGGGCTCAGTTGAAAATTTTGGAAAAGAAGAAAAGAAATGTGATGGGCTTGAAACAAATGAAAGAAGAATGAGATAATAAAAATCATAAAAATAATAATTAAGAATTAATTAAAATAATATCTCAACTTTAAAATGAAAATTTCCTTAAAACAAAATACAGATACACTTTATAAGTATTATTTTTTTTTTCACTATTAGTTCATATATTGCAAGATATGGGTATTACAGTTGCCTTGTACTATTTCATATTTCTATTCATCTTTATATGCTTTGCTTGCTTGTGTGTGTGCCTAACTTATACTTAACCAACAAGAGCTTCACATAGCACCTCAACCCATTCAAGGAGAATCAAGAGGAGTTAGTCCAGAGCCCTTCACGGGGAATTCGACTACACTTGTTGTGTTGTATTAAGTTTGTGCATGATTTGCATTAGCTTCCGCATTTAGCGCATTTAGTTCCTAGATTAGCACTTACACCTATTCACCCCCCCTCTAGGTGTTTTTCAGAAGTGCGTTCTTCTAGCTACACTGATTGGAGTGCGTCTACTGGCAGGCATCACCAGATTCTTCTAGTTGCACTGATCCGAGTGCGTTCTTCTAACTGTACTGGTCAGAGTCGTCTATTGGAGGGCATCACCAGATTTTTACTACTAACTACACTGGTCCGAGTGTGTACCAACAGACGTTACCGGTCTACTGCAGTCAATCATATCTTTCTATTAGCTTATCTAATCGTTCCTTTTGAGTTTGAAGAATATCTAAAATCCTAATGTTTTTTTTTCTTTTTTTCTTTTCTTTTTGTTCTTTTTAGGTTTGGAGAGTTGTTTGGAAAACTCCTCCTAGTTTCCCTACTATAATTTTAAGAGGGAGTGTTAAGAGTAATAGTATTAGGATTGTGTTAAGAATAGTATTAGGATTTGAAGTGTATTAGGAATAGATTTTTATTATTATGCAAATGTATCTCTATATATTTGGGCACTGTCCTCGTCATCGACAATATATTTTTCCCTTTCTCAATTATTGTAACAAGAGATCTTTGTAAGGAGTCCAATGTGAGAGAGTCACAAGAAGTTTTTGCTTCTCAGATATCACCAAGTGTGGAGAAGAGTAGCATTAAGGAGAAATAGAAGATAGCCGAGAAGGAAGAGGCGAAGAAGAGCCACCAAGGCGCGGCCTTGGTCATGTCTCACCTCCCGGTCAGCTCAAGGCCCGATCGCCTCGATGCCAAGCATACATATATGTAATATATACATATGCTTCATTAGAAAAATGAGCAAGTAGACATGCATATACTTCAGATGGTTCACAATGCAGAGAGAAGAGAGAGGAGTTTTGCTACTAGTGATACGTTTATTACTTCTCTCTAAGTATTGTACCAATTTTATTGGATGTCTCCGAAGATACTAGTAGTGATGCCATTGATGCAAATTTAGCTATGTTTCTTGTATATGTTTTTTTAAATCAAAAAGGTGATAGAGCTCTCCTTGTTTCCTTATAGATTACTGAAACAATCAAAAGAGTACAACACATCGTCCAAATACTTCCTCAAGAGAAGTTCAAGGGATGATGCAGTAAGATAACATCAACCACTAACATAAGAAAACATAATAAAGTATAAAGTTGCGTGAAGATCGAGGAGAAAGGTAGAAAACATCATCCGAAGCAAGAGATGGTAGGGAAGATGGTCCACCAATCCGTCCAAAACAAAAGTGGGTCTGAGGAGTCCATACCCCATTGTAACTCTTATGATTTTGATGATTAAACCTATAAATTTAACTACTAATACATTGGATTAGTAGTGTTATCTTATTTCAGGATAAGATTTTGATTAGAGGTTGGGTGGATTGATTAAAAAAGGCTAAACATATATGAAGGATGGAAGGAACATTTGAAGCTCCACAAATTTTTTATTCAAGCTTTCAAGAGCTGATGGAGTAAATTTCATTAAGCTCCACAACACCAAGTAATTACAAGACAAATCAAGCTTTGAAGAGTTAGAAGGAGCCAAAGGACTTTTGTGATACAATTTCTCTCAAGCTAGATACAATGTAAGCAATCAAATAGTGATTTTATTATCAACAAAATTAGTAGGATGTTACATTTCAACTTTTGGGTAGAAACTTCATTCTACTACCTCATCCTATCATTCTGTCCAGAACAGACTATCTTAGATTGTCTACCTCGTCTCTCTCATGTCTGTGATAGCAGGTTGTGGTCACACCACATGTGATGTATTTGTTAATATATCTACTCATCTTTTTGTTCCCCATATCTTAAGCTAGCCTCTTGTACTCAAGTGGGTTATACCTTATACAACTTGCAACCTAAATAACCTTTGATTTTTTTACCCCATGTCTACAGCTGTCTTCAGCCACTTTTCAATACCTTTTCTGTCACTATCTCAGTCTTGGAATATTAACCGTGGGTATTTATTTATAGGAGAAATAACTCTTTTCTTCCGCACTCAGCAGCTACTCTTTCTTATTTCATGAAATACTTTTGCAGTCGCATTTAATGTGCATCCTTGGCAGTTCTATCTCTCCTTCACTAGTTGAATTAAATGCTCCAATGGATTGATGAGGTTGGCCATCTCTCTCTGACGGCTGGACTTGATCTCTCCTGTTGCCTTGTTCCTTAAACAGGGGCTTGCCCATTCATTGCAAAAACCTAACATAGAGAGAGAAAAATAGTGAGCATCCAAAGAAAATACAAGTTTTCAAAAGCTTTAAATTTTTAGATCATATATTCTTCAAGAAAGAGTTGTTGAAGCCAATCATTCACATTCAATTCTCTTCAACAAATCTCATCTCAAAAGAGATTCAACCATTCAATTCAAGAGATTTTCTGAGCTTCATTTCATTCTCTATTTATTAGAGAAACTGGGTCTAATTGAATCTCTTCACATTTTCTTGATTATTGATTGAAACCTGCACATGCCAATTTACTGTTGATAACTTCTAGAGCTATTTGATTACAAAGAGTCTCCATTTGTAACATTTATTTTGCTTTGTTCATTGTGCTAATATTGGTTCTCATCATTGTTTTAGAGAACTTTATTTTGATATTTGTTGTTTGCCTTAAGGAAGAGGTGGCGTGTAAATCCAAGATCGGGTAGTATCTTGGTGGTTAGAAAATTCAAGCTCAGTGTAGAGTCTTGATGGGTGTAATCCTTATTTCGGGAAGAAACTTTATAGTGAATTTACAAATCCTAGAGAGGAGACTTCTAGGTGGTGGATGAAGGAAAGTTTTCCGAACCACCCTAAAATTGTTGTGTGTTCCTCTACTACTTCATTTACTGTATATGCGCTCCTGATCACATGTTATATGTTATACATTGTAATATCTGTGCTCTGTTGATTCTACCACCAGACTGCTTTACGTCCTACCAGCTTACTGTGTGATCTTACCAGCTTTACAGTTTCTTTTAACTATCTATATTCTGTGTATTTATTTTTTAATTACTCTTGACCCTATTCTCTCCTCCTCTAGGGTTCAACACCTAAGCCACAAAAACCAGCTAACTGATGGGGGGTCATCGAACAAGACAGCCATGCGAAGTCGTCCTTGGGAGGAAGTAGCAGATGTACTTGCCCATAAGGAAATCAAAGTCAGGAAAGCATCTGTGAGACAGAATAATGAATCGCTATTTAAGTTATTAATCGAACAAATCACACTTTTAGCACTAAACTATACCCGCTACATATTCATTATTATATATGAAGGATCTTTTTGTCGAACAAAAGAATGAGAGACAATTAAGCTAGCATCAGACTCATGAAAATTCTAGCATTGACACTTCGTCTCACATGGGATACTTGAAAAAATAGGCGAATAATAGAAAGCAACTTATTTAATTTAAATAACAAATCATTCATAACATAATATAATAAAGTGAAAAGTTATACTTTATCGTTTGCTGTAAGTCATTACTGGTACTCCTGAATTGATGAAATTATTGAAGTTGAACCATACAAATGATGAATTCTACATTTCTTTTTTCGTTTTCAACTTCCCTTTTAACTGCCAGGTTTTATGAATTTGAGTTTGGATTTATTGGATCTCAAATTTTTTAAATAAACCTTGTCCCTTGAACAAGTAAATGAGTTATGTTATATATGTTATAACATATGTGTGTTTCTTTTTTGATATTATTTAATATCAATACATGAAATATTTATTCGTGGGTGGGGCAAGTTCTTCTATTTTGGTTCATAGTTTTTCTTCGCTATATGGTTAATTTGGAGGGGAGATCGAGCTTCAAGAAATAGTGAATGATCTTATCAACGGACAAATGTATAACTTTTCAGGAATTTCAATTGTGCTTATATCCATCACTGTGAGAATTGGGTTCAAGCTTTCCCCAGCCCTTTTCACCAATGGACTCCTGACGTATACGAAGCAGTGTGATTCACTCGACAAATTCCTACCTCTCTATCTATCTCTGAGATGTTTGAATTTTTTCAAAACTCCATCGGCATCCAGAAGAGAGATGTTATGCCCACTCGGACCAAAACATAACTTTTACCAAAAAAAATTTATTACCTTTTTATTCAAATAACAATTAAGGTGAAGCAGGGTCAAGAACAATTAATCTCTTTATGATAAATAGATCCATTATGCAAGTTTCCTATTATAGGTAGTTCATACAAAAGATCGGACTAACGGCATATACAATATTTGAATTATCGATGTAAATATTACATAGTTGGTTCTCATCATTCAGAGACTACGAGTGTAATAGGGGCATCCATTAACGAAAAGATCACCCTAAGATAATCATCTCATAGCTACTGAGAACTAATCAAATCACATGATTCTATCTCTCAATCTTTCTGACCCGCTCTCTAAAACACCACTTGTTCCTGTATTTCCAAATTGACCATAGAACTGCTGCGAAAGCAAGGTTCCTCGTGTATGTTAAACTCACATTCTTGTAGCTTTTGCACTCTTTTATGTAATCTAGTTATTACTTGTCACATGCCCAGACTCTACACGGCGATAAATAACATTAAAATGAAAATTGTTTTGTAGTGTGGTGAAATAAAATGCGGGTCTCAGTCTCACAACTTGTGAATTGTGATGTGCCTCATGTGTCACTCTCGTCTCTAACAGTTGGATATTAACTAAACAATCATTGTTAGTTTAGCATCACTTATATTTAATCTTGCTTAGCCACAAAAAAAAAAGAATAAGGACTACTTATTGTGGTATTTGGAAATTATCTATCGTAGTTAAACTTGAATCCTTTTCATAATTTTTCTTATCGTACAACAAAATATGTATCACCTCTTGTCTAGGAAAAAAAAGTCATTAGCCTTGATCTTGTTCAGCCTACTCCCAAAATACATAGTCTTCAAAAATGGGTTTGATTATATTTAGGTACAAGTCTCTTAAATGATTCATGTGTGAAAGGTACATAAGTAATGACCAAGTCCTAGACCTCCCTCTCCCCCACTTTTTTTTTTCCTCTTCTTTTTTTTCCCCAATAAAACGATGGACTGCCGAGGTCCCTTTTGATTAATAAGTTTTAATTGAAAACAGCAGAATGTAGCCAACATCAATAAACTCTATAGCTACCATACAAGGTTATGAAGCACTCTCGATACAAGTAACAGCATAAAAAGTACAACCATAAATATTGTGGGTTCAAAAAGAAACATATTTACTTGGATCAGAAACAATCGAGGGGTTCCGATCTTGATGGAGGAAACCTGCAAGCACGAAAAACTCGCTAGAGGGGGTCGGATCAGAGCCCAACAAATGCCCTCCAACGCCTAAGTTAGTCGCCATGAAAATAACATAGTTGTTGTGGGATTTTAGGGTTTCTCAGCACCTATCTGTTCATGAGAGAACTGTGTCTATTTTGTAGGGGATTTGGAAGGGTATTTGCCCCTTGATTAAGTTAATTCAGCTGTAGTTATTTTGCTTAGATAGAAATTTAGAGAAGCTGAACTTGTGGAGTCCCAATTAATAAGAATTTTGAAAATAATTACTTAATCTACGGTTCGTAAGAGCTCCGCTCACTCACATGTCGCCGGTTCGAGCCCTCATGCGCACGACATTTGGGTACCTTCATGCTCCTCTTGACTGTCAAAAAAAAAAAAAAAAAACATACGGGATTCTTTAGGACTACTTACTGGGTAAGGCTCGAGCTTAGAGCAGCCCTTATAATAATTATTTTTGTTATGCGCGTTGCATCACTAAATAATTATTAATGTACTTTATTTGAGTGGGAGTATAGTTGAGATTTGTTTTAAGCTCCTATACATATTTTGCACAAAAACCTAATTTAAACTAATAATAAATATTTGATATAAATGATGATTTTGAGTTTAACGATCTTTCAATTTTGTATCGTATATGAATTATTTGCTTTATATTAGGATATATTTACTGCAAAATAAATATTATTTGTGTGCCAATAATAATATCATTTATCCTTATTTGCACATCTTAAATGGCGTCCAAGAATATCATTGCTGATTTGAACAAATGAGAGAAACATGACTGTGAAAATTATGACATTTGACTCCGCAAAGTTCAGTATCTCCTTGATGAGCAAGAGGTTCTGAAAACCCTGACACAGTTCATGAAGACGCCCCCAGGGAGGGCAGCGGTCCACAACACCAATGCGATGTTGAGACCTATGCAAACTTAGTCAAGAAAGATCATTGTGTGCACTTTGTTATGCTGAGCAGCATGCACAATGATCTAATCAGCGCGTTCGAGGACTATAAGACTGCTCGCGAAATGTGAAACGCCCTGAAATTCAAGTTTGGCGAAATCTCAGCTGCGAGATTGCGCGCGTTGGCTATCAAGTTTGACTCTCATAAGATGCGCCCTAGTGAGAATATGAAGCAACATCTTAGGCAGATGTCATTCATGATTCGCGAACTCAAAACAGTTGGAAACAACTTGAGTGATGAACAACAAGTCCAAACTGGCATTTGTTCTCTGCCTGACACTTATGAGCAAATGAGACTGAACCTGACACACAATGAGAATATTAAGACATTTGATGATCTTTCGCGTCATTTGGAGCTAGAAGCTGAGTGCTTGGAAGCTGCTAAAGCTAATGACTCGTCTTATACTGCTTAGTCCAGCTCGCGTAGGCCATTGGGACAAAGCGCAAGAAAAATTAAGGTAGAAAGAATGTGAATTTTGGACCTGCACCTTAGAAGACTAATTCTACCAAGCACAAGAGAGACAAGCGTGATGGTAAGAAGGGCAGAACTAGTACAGTGTGCTTTAACTGTGGCAAGGAAGGACACTTCGCTCATAATTGCACTGAGCCGAAGAAGATATTCCCTAACTTGTTCTCACTTTATTTTTGTTACAACTCATGTAATGGTAGCTCATTCTTCCTCTGATTGGATGGTTGATTTAGGAGCAACCGAACGTGTAGCAAGGGACCGACTTAGGTTCGTTGAGTAATGTCGAATATCGTCGGGAAGTAAAATTTTCTACATGGAAAACGGTGATAACGTGAATGTGCTGGGTATGAGTACCGACAAGTTAGACTTGCACGGAGGATGCACACTTCTAATCCATGATGTCCTTTATGTTCCTGATGTTCGATGAAACTTGTTGCCAATTACTGCTTTACTTGGGCTAGATTTTCCTTTGTCTTTCGAAAATAATGGTGTTTAAATATTAATGGAAACCACCTTTTATGGTAGTAGCTTTATTCATAATGGATTATTTATTTTGGATATTTATTATTCAAATAATGATTCTCATTCCTTTTTAACTACTGCTGTTGGTTGGGGAAAATTGAAGATCGAAGAGTAAATTCTTTATTTGATTGTAAAGAAAGTTACAGCAGATCAATAATCCTCTTACAAGAGAGGGAAGATATCCAAACTTGAATCTCCGCTTTGTTTAGTGTCGGGTTCTTGATGTGGCGATAGAAAGTGAATCTTGTTTTCTGTTGACCGGGTGAACGTCAGGACCTTTTGGGAATCCTCTCTTTAGAAGGTAGACGAAGTAACACAGCTTCTGTCCGTCAAGGATCTCAAAGAGAGTGTAGGCAAAGACGAACATGTACGCAGCAAGTTGTTAGAGTTGAACTCTCTCTTTCTTTCAGTTGAAAATCTTGGCGTTTCTACGGCTTACAACCGACATTCATTTTTACCAAGAATTATCCGACCTTTTTCTGACCCCTCTTTTATAGCAAACTGAGCTATTTATAGAGGTTTCAGGGGTGAACGTGTCCCCTAAAAATACTTCATAACAGGTATTAACTCCCTCATTACGTGGACAGTAATTGACCCAATAATGAGGGCAGTTATAACTGAGACGCGAGTTTTGCGCCTCGCGTCTTGTTGCTAAAGTGATGTTTTAGAAACGCGAGCTCCTAATTCTGCGTCAAGCTTTACGTGAGACGCGGGCTTTGAACTCTGCTTCTTGGCACTGCAATAATACTGGGACGCGGGTTTCAACCCTCGCGTCTCGGTCCTTGCAATGATGTTGAGACGCGGGTTTCAACCCTCGCGTCTTGATGCTGCACTGATGGTGATGACTAGCATTACGTCTGGAGTTTGGATTCTACTTTTGGATGACTTGTCTTCAGAGATTTTTAGACAGCCTACATAACTCCCTCCAAAGTTTTTGATATTCCGCGGTTGACTGGGACGGATTTCGAAATACTTTGGACTCTGGTTGAATTCATGCTTCTTATGATTAGACTGACAATCATTTGAGATACTCTGAGCTTGATCGCATCTGGAGTATGGTCTTCATGAGTGTACTGTAAAACCTTCTGAAGCTGCCAGAGATGATCGTTGTGAGTGTCTAGATACGCAGTCCAGACCTCCTCAGTGCTCTGAGCAGGTTGTTGGTGTACTTCGAATCAGGGGTGAACAGTCGTCTGCTTGTGCTAGTGTACTGTTGAACTGATTTACAGAAGAAAAGACTGAATGTAAGTCTTGTAGACGCAAGAGTCATGTTGCTTTGAAGACGCAATCCCCACTTGGAATGGGGATGCATCTATTAGTTTGCTGAAAAAACGCGACTCCTGAAGGGACACGATCTTTACGATGAAGACGCAGTTCTCACTCTGTGAACTAGGCATTGCTTTGGCCTTGCTGAAGAGGCGCGACTTTTTGGAGGGACGTGGATTTTGTTAAACACGAATCTGTGTTTTGCGCGCGTTGCCATCTGTCCGGCGAAATTGAGAGGACATCTTTCCTTTGGCGCGCGAATTTTACGCTGCATTTAATATGCACGCCACACGTCAGGCGGGGATTAGGCCTCGAGCCAAGCGTCGTGTATCTCTGCGGATCACTGTGCTTATAAAAGACAACAGTCTTTCAAGAGTCATCATTAGACTCTTCTTCTTCTTGACTGAGCTTTCTGTTGAGAGTTAAGAAAATGCTTAAAAGCTCTTTTCCAGTTTTAACGTCTTCAACACGGATTTCACGATCGAAATGGCCCCAAAAGCTAAGCATGTGGCTTCGTCCTCGAGCACTGCTGCTCCTAAGACTAAGATGGGCGTTTCTTCCACGCACGAGGCCCCTATTTCAGGTAGTAAAACCATCTGATTTGGTTTCCATCATTGAAGGGGCTTAAAGAGTTCTTTTAACTCTTAAGTCTCTTTTGAATGTGAATCGCCAACACAAGACTCATGTCCGTGTTTGATCTTCAGTTGCGGCTCTTGAATTGGTAGGCAAGACGCCAATTTAATGACCTCTGCGTTTTTGCTTCATCAACTTGAGTCCGTACCTGTTTGTTGAACGCGGGTCTCGTTGAGCCTTGCGTTTTGGACTCAATGCTCAGAATATTTCTAAGTAGGGTGTTTTCCATTGATTTACAAAGGGGAAAACTTACAAAAAAGAAAAGGGTCGAGGAGCTAAATTACAAGTAACACAAAAGATTACAAGTAGATCTCCTCGGAGATTCTGGAGAAGTGTGCCGGTAGGAGTCTGGTCAGCGCGCGACCACTTTGTCCCTTTGACAATGCGAGCGATGAGATTCCCTTCTCGCCTGGTTCGGGGAATCGGAGAACGGAAGGTTGGTAGAACCTTCTTGTTGCTTCTCAAAACCGCCTTCGCTTAAGAATTCCTTCTCGCCTGGTTTCAGAAATTCCTTGAGAGGAAGGAAGGTATTAGGGTATCAGCACCCTGATTAGAGAAGCGGTTCTCTAAAGTCTCTAAATTCTTGGAAGTAAGAGAGTAGATCTCTGTTTGTGCGCGCGATGCGTTCTCTCGAGAAGTCTGCCGTCTCTCTCGAGCGTCCTTTCTTCTTGTGCCCTTGGTGGGCTATTTATAGGGAGAGCAGGGGTATAATTGTCCCTTAAAAATATGAAAATAGATTGAATCAAATCTGTTCAAATCTGGAAAGTAACCTTGCTGCGAGGTTAGAATCAGCTTCTGCGAAGCTAGAAGTAGCAGGTCGGTTGATCCTCCTGATCTGTTTTGATCCTTTCCATATAATTGGAAGATTTTTCCTGATCCTCTTACTCATTTTAGGAGAGTCAAGAGATTATGGCAATCAACTGCCAAATTTGATCTCAAATTTGATCTTGATTGGATTTGATCTTGATCTGAATAGATTTGATCTCATCTGGAGATTTAATTGGTCAAACGTTGACTATGACGGACCCGCAGCGGAGCTGCCCGCGTTGAGCTCGCAGCGGAGCTGGAAGAAACATCTGACAAAGTCAGGAGACAGCTCTTCAGTGGAGTTAGATAACGTCTGTGGCGAAGCTACCGAACATTCTTCTGCTTCAAGTGAAGCTAACTCTCTGCGGAGTTAACTGAGCACTTCAGGCGAAGTTATAGGTTAACTTCCTGACGGAGCTTTGAATGGCTTCAAGGCGAAGTTAGGTGATCTTAGCCTCTCAGGCGAGGCTATCCCTTTGGGCTCATGTGATGCTAAGTGTTAGCATCTTAGACCTGCTGAGGTCTGTTTAGAGACAATCCGGGCTCACTGTCTGCTTCACTGGATAGTAGAGTCCAAGTTGCTGCTTTGTCCCTTGGAGATGAATGAAAACTGGTCGTCAGCTTATTTGTCACTTGTCTTTTGTAAATGTCAACAAGTACAGAACTGGTCGTCAGCTTGTCTATCGCTTGTCTTTTGTAAATGTCAACAAGTTTAGATATTGTTCGGACCAATCAACCTATCTTTCACTTATCTTTTGTAAATGTCAACAAGTTTAGACATTATTCAGGCCAGTAAGAATCTTGTCTTTTTTAAAGTGTCAACATATGGGGAGTTCAGACGCAGACTTCTTATGATTCTCGCATCTTGCGAATTTTACTGAATTTCGCATCTGAATCCGATACTTAGAAATTTTTCTAAGTTATAGATTTTGAAATGCGGGCTACATGCAAGCCTCGCATTTTTGAGTCTAGACGTTGATTTTGCTGATTCTGTGTCTGGATTCATTTCTGCGTTTGACCCTCAAGCACTTAGCCATTTTCTTTTAGATTTTTGACTATGTGTCATCTTCATTGCAGTGCGATACTCTTCTAGTCCTCTGTCCAAGAAGTGTCATTTTGGGCATGTAGGTGGCGCCGATAGAAATCTGACCTTCGTGCTTCAGAAAATCGCTCCTGTGACTTCCGGTAAATCAAAGGAGCGAAGAAAGAGGATCATCAAGGCCAGTATGGTGACCTTTCGGGAAATTATCTCCGATGGGTTGTTCGAGACGGATTCCCGTACTTCGTTACAGAAGCCTGCTTTCCTCTCTGTGATGCCATTGACGAGGATGATAGGACTCTGCATGACGGAGATTACAAGTGGCTCCGTCAGATAGGGGACAGGAGGTTCTTTCTTTCCAATATGGAGAGGAGTATTCCTTGTCCTATTTTCAGCACATGTCCGTTCATCGTGCGATGGATTGGGATCTTTCTCGGTTGTCTCCGGCGTCTCTCTTGACAGATTAGGTGCCAAGGAAGTATATTCTACAGGCCATGGGAAAGATGTTTTTGGCGTATTTCCCGGGTTAGTTATGTAAAATCACCTAGAGGGGGGTGAATAGGTGATGGCTAATCTAATGGTCACTAAATGCGGAATTAAAAACTTATATGACCTAAACTAAACTTCTTACACTAAACACCAAGTTTAACACAAGAGTGTTGCCGAATTCCCCGTGAAGGGCTCTGGATAAACTCCTCAAGATTCCTCTAAAAAAGAGTTGAGGTGCCGTGTTGACTTTCTTGGTTGAATACTAGTGTTAGCAAACAATCCCCAAGCATATATGAATTAAGCACACAATATATCAAGCATGTAAAGATAAACACAATAGAAGCATGCAAGATATAAACAAGTGAGAGAGAGAAAGAGCAATCGCAAACACGAGGGATTTGTTTCGAGGTTCGAGCACCCTTGCTCTACGTCTCCGCCTTCGACACTACGAAGGATTTCCACTAAAATCGATCCCACCGGATCACTCGGTGCCGCAACACCTACAAGCTCTCGGACTCCCTAGTCCGTACACACCGCAAGCTCTCTATCTTGCCGAGGCCGCACCTCAAATAAGGAGTTCACACACGAACTCGAAACCACCGCGAACCTGCAAGTCCGCCTCCTCAAAGTACAAGAAAGAACTCTTGGTGATCTAAACACTTTGACCACCAATAAACATTCCTATAAAAACACTCCTATAGGTAGATATAGCAATGGATAGCTCAAGTGTTTGTGAGAAAAACAAGGATGGAATGTGTGGTGAAAAACACAAGAAAATCACTCTTGAAATACTTTTGATAAACTCTCTTTTGATTTTGAAATATTGGCTCTAAAACTTGTAGATATAACCACTGAAAAGAGTGGGAAAAACTAACCCAAAAACTTTTTCTAAGTCTTAAAGAAAACAGCCCCCAAATGCCCCAATTTATAGAGCTAGAAAAACTAGCCGTTGGGAGCCAGATGGCCTGATGGTCGACTGCCCGGTCGACCGCCAACGGTCAGATTTCTGACCGTTGGGGCAGCGGTCGACTGAACCTCTGGAACAGATAGCAGACTCTCTGCCGGTCGACCGTCCCGGTCGACCGAGGATTTCCAGAGAGCAAAGCTCTCTGGACGGTCGACTGTCCCGGTCGACCGGCCCTCCAGCCAGACTCGTGCATATCTGTGCACGTCGCGCGGTCGACCGGCCCGGTCAACCGGCTGAAGCCAGGTCAGGGATTTTAGGGAAAGAAAACTTGGTCATTTTGGCTTAAATAAAATCCCATAAAATTACTAAAAATCTACAAAAATAGTTTTACCAATATACTTTGATAAACAAACATGCTTGCACAAAATCAAGACATGTTAAAAATAATTTAGACTATTTTGTAACTTGGAAATTTTGGCTTAAAACAAAAACGGTATTTTCTAGAAACTGGTTTTTCCAAAACTTGTTTTTCTAAAACTCCAAAATACAAAAACAAGATATTCTAAACTCATTTGAAACATAGAGTGTATGGATATGATCCACTACACAAACATGGTGAAATATCTATGTTTTTGACATTAAGCTCTAAATATGGTTTTGGTTAAAACATAATACTTGAATACCAAAAATCAAAACGGTATTTTTCCAAAATGAAAACTCTTTTGTAAAAACACATATAAATATCAAGAGTGTGTGTGTATAGATATACTTGAGCAATCCATCAACTATTCTATCCTTTACATTTTATCTAAAAACAATCTTATAAAAATAAACCTAGACACAAGTCTTCATCTTGAAGTCTTCACTTGAAGTCTTCTCATCTTCTTGACTTGGTCCAATATGATCCAAAGCGCTAGACTCCTCTTGAGTACTTGATGTGGTCTTGATGCACAAGCTCTTGAATCTAACCGTGCTAGCTCCAAAACTTGACTTTAAATC
This sequence comes from Agave tequilana, assembly GCA_038442645.1. Classification (NCBI taxonomy): domain Eukaryota; kingdom Viridiplantae; phylum Streptophyta; class Magnoliopsida; order Asparagales; family Asparagaceae; genus Agave; species Agave tequilana. The sequence continues at coordinate 116,399 of JAVJIF010010032.1, forward strand.
CTTTGTTGAAGCTACACACCTACTAAGATCTTGATCATGAATCTGAGACTAAATAAACACAAGATCATTAGTACTATAACTACATGAGTTGATCATCATCAAAACTAGAGTGATGGGCCTTTGTGCCAACAAGTTAGGTCTGAGTATCCGAAGGGAGAAACCCCTCAGCTTGGCGCTACTTTCATACATCTTGTATTTGAAGTAGTGTAAATGCCTTAAGGAGTGAGTGCAATCTTTTACTGAGAGAGAGGGACTTCTTTGTACTCCTTTATTGTAACACTCAATCTTATTGTATAAGAGAGCGTCTTGTATCACTTTCATATGTTTGAATATAACTAAAAGTGACACTTTTTCTTATCTTTTTATGTTGTCTTGGATTCCTTTTACGCATTGAAAATCAGACAAATAGAAGTAAGGACCTTTGACTTGCTAAAAATGTGATAATAATCTTAACGAGTCAAAGTTTGGAAAAAAAATCTTGTTTCAGGAATTTAAGAATGCTGTCAGAGGTGTGATATTAACTTGACATGAGTAAGATAGTTCTTGTGAACCTGCCAATTTAAAAATGAGAATGACAAGTGGAATTTATACCCCCATGAAGGACTGACTACAAATGAGTTTTCATCAGAGGTTTGATATTAACTTGACTAAGACTCAACTGGGGATTTAATGAAAACACTGTTAGACGTGTAATGTTAACCTAACAATATTTTTAAGTAGACTTGTTATTCTATCAACAAGAATAACAAGTGAGACTAGACTCGCGGGGGATCTAGGAGAACTTTTACTGTTAGAGGTGTGATATTAACTTGACGGGTTGAATTAAATCTTGTCAGAAGTATGATGTTAACTTGACAAGGATGTGAGTCAGAGGTGTGATATTAACTTGACTCAAGAGTGTTTCAGCTTCATTCAGGAAAACTGAAAGCGTTACTGTCATAGGTGTAATGTTAAACTTGACAGTGGTGGTAATACTAGAGGTGTAATTTTGAACTTGGCATTGGTCCTCTCGACTTCGACAAGGAAGTCCGAGGGAAAGGCATGGCCATAAGTGTATTGTTGAACTTAGCAATGAACTGGACGCTAGAGGTGTGATTTTAAACTTAGCATCGCTCATCTCAGCTTTGATATGAAAACCTGAGGAAAAGTAACTGTCAGAGGTTTCATATTGAACTTGATAGCAACTCAATCACTGTTAGAGGTGTAGTGTTAAACTTAACAGTAATTTGTCAGAGGTATGATGTTAACCTGACAATAGTCGATTTGCGATATGAGCAATTTTGAGGATTTGTCATTCTATTGATGAGAATTGACAAGTGAAGTTTGGAATATTAGAGGTGTAATGTTAACTTGACAAATTTGAAGACTTGCTACTCCATATAGAGTTAAAACAGGTAAAGTTTATACTCGTTGGGGAGTATTGAAGTTTTTCATTGTTAGAGGTATAGTGTTAACATAGCAATGATTGCATTTGTGGACCTACTCTTCTATGGAAGAGAATTGGTAGGGAATTTTGGTAGAAAGTGAACTGAACTGTTAGAGGTTTAATATTAACGTGACAACTGTTGACTTTCTGGAGACATGAAAAATTTGCCGTTAGAGGTGTAGTATTAACATAACAGTGAGTATTTTTAAAGAGTTTTGTTATCAGAGGTTTAATATTAACTTGACAGAATCTAGTTCATTTCATTAAGGAGATGAACACTAGTATTTTTTGTGATCCTATCATTCTGTGGGTGAGAATTGGTAAGAGATTTTAGAGGAGAGAGTGGGATCAAGACCACTAGGATTTTTAGAAAACCTCAGCTATCAACAGATTTGGTATGCCTTTACGAAATACCATTTGAGTTGGGCTAGCCATGCTATTCCCCTCAACATGATGAGTTGTCGAAGACTTATGTTGGGCTTAAAAGCCAACATTTTCCTCTATCCTTGGTCATCGGAGGCATCAGATGTCAATCAGAAGAGTAACAATGCTAAAATCAAAGTTTCGCACTTTGTTTCTTTCTCAATATTTACATCAAGCATCATGATGCAACCAGTGCTCGATCTAGTAAGGGAAAGAAACTCTTCTTAGATCTGGAGTTTTGATCAGAAGTGCAGTATTAACTTGATCGGGGAAAGAGTGCTATCAAGGGTAGTATTTCTTCAAGAATTTGTCGTTGACTGGCATCATGAGCATATCACCGTCTGAGGTTATGAGGCGATATGCTCCATTTGAGTAGATCGACTCTACTACAAATGGTCCTTCCCATTTGGGTTGGAATTTTCCTTTTGTCTTATGTGTCATCACCATAGGTCTTCTGATAGCTAAGATAAGGTCACCTTTCTTGAAAGTTCGCTTCTTAACTTTCTTATTGAAGGCTCTGGTAATTCAAGCTTGGTAAATCTCGATTTGCTATTGGGCTTGCAGCGTTTAGCATTTAAGGCCTCCAGTTCTTAGAGTCACAGTCGATGTTTCTCCTCATTCGTTATCTCTACTGTCAAGGTGACTCGTATAGATGGGATTTGGATTTCTAATGGAAGTATGGCTGGTGTAATCTTCGTTAGGGTTCGTACTGTCGTGCGATAGGCCCATAAGCATTCACCTAATTTGTCGTCCCAATCACGTTGGCTTTTTGAGACGAATTTCTTGAGAAGTTTGCCAATAGTCTTGTTGAAAGCTTCCGCAAGGCCGTTTGCAGCTGGGTAGTATGCCGTTGAGGACACACTCTGGATTCTGAACTTGTTACAGAATCTCTGAAAAGCCTGACTGACGAATTGGGGCCCGTTGTCATGGATAATTCGTCATGGCACACCAAAACGATAGATGAGGTGATGTTTAACGAATTTAATTACATCAGATGTCTTTACTTCCCTCAAAGGGATAGCTTCGGCCTATTTAGAGAAGTAATCGGTTATGGCTAAGATGAACCGGTGTCTTTTGGATGATGGTGGGCTTATAGGGCCGACAACGTCCATCCCTCACATCTCAAATGGCCAGGTAGAAGTTGTAGAGCGAAGATACCCTGGTGCTTGATGGCACCATGGACTTGACAGGCGTGACATCATTTGGCATAAGTGATGGCGTCAGGGATCATCCTAGGTCAATAATATCCTAATCTTTGGAGTCAATAAGCTTTGGACCAGATTGATGAGCTCCACACATGCCGTCATGCCTTCTTTGAGTACCTCCTGTGCCTCTTTTCGTGACAGACAGCGAAGAAAGATCCCGTCATGCAATCGACAATACAGTTCGCGTAATCGCATTATAATAGAATTTAGGGGCTTTCCTTCCAATGGCAGCTGCTTCTTTGGGATCATCAGGGAGGATGTCGTACAAGGCATAGTCAATGTAAGGGAATCGGGCTCTAGACCGGATGACGAGTCAAGAGCTTCTTTAACTTGACAATCTCCTGTCAGCTTTTGGTGATCTTCAAAAGCGATTCTTGGCCAATACAAGTCGTGGCTGTAGACATGTATTTTCTCTACTACAGCTGGAAGGGCTAAAGAGGCAGCGAGAGATGCCAGTGCATCTACATGCGCATTTTGCTGGCGTGATATATGATCGATGTAAAATTTTCGGCCATAGAGATAGTTGCCTTGTAGTAGGGTATTAAGTCTTCATGTCTGACTTCGTACTCCTCGCGAACTTAGTTAACGATGAGTTTAGAGTCTCCATATGCCTCAAAATTTTTAACGCCAATCTCATCGGCGATTTGCATTCCAATCAAGAGGGCATTGAATTTCGCTACATTGTTGGAGTAGGGCTCGGTTAATGAGAAAACTCAAAGAATCACATAGTTCTGTGGGGAGACGAGTACTATCCCCACTCCGGCTATGACATGCCCTTGCGGACCTGTTCTCGATGTACCGTCGAAGAAGAGTTGCCACACTTGTCTTTCAAAAGATGTCTGGGTCAGACAAACTTCAGCGACTTCATCTGGGAGATCCTCGTAAAGTTCGGTTGCCCTTGGATCTGGATGCTCAGCCAGGAAATCCGCCACCGCTTGTCCCTTCACGGCTTTTTGTGGTAAAAAGCGCATTTCATATTGGGATAGTAGTATGGCCCATTTTGCTAGTCGACCGTTTAGTGATGATGACTTCGTCATGAGTAACCTCAAAGGGTTAACCCTTGATATGACATTTATAGTTTGGCCCATCAAATAGTGTCGTATTTTCTGGACGGCGAACACCAATGCCAAACATTCCTTATCGATCAGATTGTACCGATGCTCGGCTCTGATCATAGTCCTACTTAGATAGTAGATTGCTTGTCCATGTCCCTGATCATTATTCTGGGCTAGCAAAGCTCCTAAAGAATGATCCATTACTTGAACATATATCAGGAAAGGTTTTCCGAATACCGGAGCTGTAAGGACCGGTGGTTGCGTGAGGTATCGTTTGATTTCCTCAAATGCTTGTTGGCAGGCATCATCCCAGATGAATGAGACACCCTTTTTCATCAATTTGATAAAGGGTTGACATCTTCCAGAGAGATTTGAGATAAACCTTCGGATGTATGCCAGTCGTCCCTGCAATCCCCTAAGCTCCTGAGGTTATTTGGAGGTTGCATTTCCTGGATAGCGCGAACTTTTTTCAGGTCTAAATGAATTTCTTTGAAAGTTACAACAAACCCTAGGAATTTGTCGCTGGCCACCCCCAGGAATGATTTGATGGGGTTCATCTTCAACTGATGTGCCCGCATGATTTCAAAGATTGTCTTCAGATCGGCTATGTGATCACCTTTGGTGCGGCTTTTCACTGCAATGTCGTCAACATAACATTCCACTGTTTTATGCATGTGCTCGTGAAAAATTGCATTCATAGCTCTCTGATATGTTGCCCACGCATTCTTCAGTCCGAAGGGTATGACAGTATAGCAATATACCCCCAGTGGTTTCCTAAAAGAGGTATGTTTTTCATCATCAGGATACATTTTAATTTGATTATACCCTGAGAATCCATCCATGAAGGACATTCGCTCAAACCCGCACGTATTGTCAATCATGACATCCGTGATTGGGAGAAGGAATTCATCTTTGGGGCAGGCCTCATTTATATCATGAAAATCAATGCAAATCTGATCTTTTCATTCTTTTTGGCAATGGGAACGATATTGGCTGCCCAATCAGGCTATTGCTCTTCCCTAATGAAGCCAGAGTCTATGAGTTTTTGACTTCTTACTGGATTGCTTCCATTATTTCTGGACGGAATCGTCGCTGCTGTTGTTTGACTGGCTTCACATCTGAATTAATGTTAAGGTGATGCATGGCCACTCGAGAATCAAGCCCAGGCATGTCCTCATAATTCTAAGCAAAAACATCTATATACTCTCGCACAAGATAAATCTTCTTTCTTGGAGGATGATAGGCTTTCGCTTATAAAAATGGGTTTAGGATTAGCCTCATCTCCCAGATTAATCTGGGCAACTTTATCCTCTGTGGGTGGCTCGCGCTGTTCAAAGCGAGTATCCCAGAGAGTATTTAGGTGTCTGATCCAAGGATCCGTATCAGAGTGGATCATTTCTTCATCTCTGTCTTCCAGGTGGCTTGCTGAAACCATATATACTGAAAGTTCTCCGTAGATGTTGCTAACACTAACATCTGACTCCCATGATGACGTGCCAGATGAGTAGTTATGGTATAGTACTTCTTCAAACTCAGAGGCTGACGGAATTGGGGTTGACACATAACCCAAACCCCTACGAGTTCGATGGTAATAATCAGGGGTTTTTCCTTTCGGAACGAAAGACCGGAGTAGTGTTCTTCTTCCCTTACTAAAGTTCAACCCAGGACCGTTTGTCAGATCTTACCCCATGCTTTCCATCATTCTGAGTATACTTGGTGCATAATGGGTGAACTGAGGAGGTTCATTCTCACTTTCTGACTCTTCACGAGACATCAGTTCGGACTTGATTTGTCCGAAAAGGATTGGTTTTTAGCTTTTGCGTCTTGTTGGGACCATGAATACTGATTCTTATGCATCACCGACATCTTGATATGTTTTGAAGGATGACTTCATTGGTACATGCAATGATGTTAGAGCATTCATTGCCGACCAGGGGTCATTATCCACTTCAGTACTAGTGTCTGATGGCACTAAATCAGAAGCGAGCAAAGAAAAGTAAGTCAAATTTAACTCTTTATTAATATACCATCCACCTACATCATCGGCGATGTTATTAGCATCGAGCTTATTAATGCTCGTTACAAGTGGATCTAATTCCCACATGCACTCTACTTTCTCTGACTCGGTATCAGCTTCATTGTCAGAGTCTGGTTCCTCTGGTTGTAGGTTCTCGTTTGTTTTCAAAGAGTTCTGGTACAGGAGAGAGTCTGTGAAATAGTTCTCTACCCCCTTGAACGGATGCCTTTCAGCAATTAACGTTCGTACATTCCCACTTCCGTTTATGTATTTCATAACTTGGTAAAGAGTGGAGAGGACGATGGAATTATGATGAATCCATGGTCGTCCAAGCAGCAAATTGTATAAAATGTCGGCATCGATCACATAGCACCTCACTTCGGACTTTAAGCCCCCAATTTGGCATTTGAGCTTGATCTTCCCCATCGGGCGCGTACCATTGGCATTGAAATTATAAATGGTAGTCTGGGTGGCGCTCAATCGGTGGGTAGGAATCTCTAAATGTTGCATGACCCGGTGAGGCATAATGCTCAACGCGGATCCTAGATCTACCTGAATGCGCCTTACTTCAGATGATCCAATATACCCTATAAAGTATAAGGGCCGGTCATGTATCCCCTTAATCTGCATATCATCTGCCGTGAAGGTGATGCAGGGATTAGTTTGGGAGGCATGGAGGCAATCTTCTACATCTTTCTCCCGTGGTCCAACCGGTATATGGGTCTTGAAGACCTCAGCATTAGCTAAGGCTTCCCTCAGAGCTTCTCTGGTTGACTTTGATAGCCTCAGGAGCTCATAATGGGTGATTCTGGCCAGGATAATGGCCAGTTAAGCTAGGACGTTAAAGCGGTAAGGTGTTGTAGATCCTTCCGCGTTGTCCTTTGGGAGAGCTTTAGAAAACCGAAGCTCTTTCTGCTTCTCCACCAGTTGTTTTGTGGAGGGCTTGGCTGACTCTATAGTGGGTTTAGGAGGGCTTGCCACCATTTCGTCATATTTTTTAAATATGACTGACCCGAACGAGTTTCCGCCGCAAGTGGTTTATTAGGCTCTGCAGTAAGAACTATTATTTTCTCTTCTGAATCGTTAGTGAGGGACATCGGTTTCTGCTTCTCGGGAAGAACCGCACACCACATTACAGGACGAAGCTTTCGCCTTGCGTTTGGACTTCTGCTGGTAACAGTGGTCCATTGCTGGCTGTCCACAAGGTCGGGATGAACCCACATAACTTCCCCCTCAGGTGTGGGCACAGGTACGAGACCCTTCTGTTGGCCCAAAGGCCCATCACTCTAGTTTTGATGATGATCAACTCATGTAGTTATGTTTACTAATGATCTTGTGTTTAATTAGTGACAGATTTGTTATCAAGATCTTAGTAGGTGTGGAGCTTCAACAAAGGATTTATAGACAAGTTTTGGAGCTAGCACCGGTTGATTCACGAGCCTATGCATCAAGATCACATCAAGTACTCAAGAGGAGTCGAGCTCGTTGGATCGTGTTTGGACCAAGTCAAGATGATGAGAAGACTTCAAGGGAAGACTTCAAGATCAAGACTTGTGTCTAGGTATAAGATTTTTGTTTTAGTTAAAATGTAAAGGATAGAGTAGTTGGTGGATTGCTCAAGTATATATCACACACACACACTCTTGATTTAGTTGTCTTTTCATAAAAGAACTTTCAGTTTAGAAAAGACTTTCATTTTGGAAAAATACATGTTTGGATTTTGGTTTTCATGTTTACATATCTTTTAACTAAAATTAAGTTTAGAGCTTAATGTCAAAAACTTAGATATTTCATCTTATTTGTGTAGTGGATCATATCCATACACACTATGCTTTAATGAGTTCAAAATATCTAGTTTTTGTATTTAAAGGAGTTTTGGAAAAATAAGGTTTTAGAAAAATACAAGTTTTCAATTGAGCCAATATTTTCATATTACAAAATAGTCCAAATCTTTATAACATGCATTGATTTTGTGCAAGCATGTTTGTTTATCAAAGTATATTGGTAAAACTATTTTTGTAGATTTTTAAAGTATTTTATGGGATTTTATTTCAACCAAAAGACTTAGTTTTAAATCCCAGAAAAACTGTTTTCAGGCTTCAGATAGTCGACTTACTACCTTGCTAGTCGACTAACTCTGAAGTCGGTCGACCGGCTCGGTCGACCGACGTGCACAGACGTGCACGCCTTGACCTGGCAGATGGCCGGTCTGCCGACCCTGTCGACCGGAACTGAGAGCAGTACTCTCTGTTCTTTTGGGTCGACCAGGCGGTCGACCGGAGGCTCCAACGGTCTGATTTTTGACCGTTGGCGGTCGACCGGGCGGTCGACCGACAGGTCTGACAGACCCCAACGGCTAGTTTTTGACAGCCTATAAATTTGGGGGTTTGGTCATTTGTTTTCAACAAGATTTTGGAGAAGTTTTAGAGCCAGTTTTTCCTACTCTTTTCAGAGGTTTTTCTCCACAAATTTGAGAGCAAATATTTCCTATCTAAAGGGAAGATTTTATCAAGAGTGTTTAAAAGAGATTCTTTGAGTTTTCCTCCACCATCTCTTTCCTAGTTTTCTCACACAAACACTTGAGCCATCCATTGCTATATCTACCTATAGGGTTTTGTTGTGAGAGTTTTTTATTGGTGATCAAAGTGTTTAGATCACCAAGATTTCATCCTTGTTCCTTTGAGAAGGCGGACGGTTGTGTTCGCATTGTTTCGGGTCCTAGTGTGGACTCGGGTGTTTCGAGTTCGGGTGCGAACTCTTGTTTGAGGTGCGGCCTCGGCGAGCTGGTGGGCTTGCAGTGTGTACGGACTAGGGAGTCTGAGAGTTGTAGGTGTTGCGGCACCGGGTGATCCATTGGGATCGATTATAGTGGAAATCCTTCGTGTGTCGAAGGCGGGGATGTAGAGCAAGGGTGCTCGAACCTCGAAACAAATCCCTTGTGTTTGCGATTGCTCACTCTCTCTTTATCTCCTTGTCTATATCTTGCATTCAATTATAGTGTTTATATTTATATGCTTGATATACTTGTGTGCTCATATTGATATATTGCTTGGGTTTGTTTGCTAACACTTGTATTTAACTAAGAGAGCCAACGCGGCACCTCAACCCATTCAAGGGGAATCTAGAGGAGTTTGTCCAGAGCCCTTCACGGGGAATTCGGCAACACTCTTGTGTTATACGTGGTGGTTAGTTTTAATAGTTTATTTGATCATAATTGTTTTTAGCTTCCGCATTATTTGGCATTAAGTGACCATTACATTAGCCTTCACCTATTCACCCCCCTCTAGGTAAACCTTCAATTGGTATCAGAGCTTGGTACTCTGATTTGGTCTAACAACCTAGAGTAAAAGATCCTCATTTTTAGGCTAATCACAATATTTTGTACACACACCAAGGACTTCATTTTGTACACACACCAAGGACTTCATGTCACCACCCATGTTTGACATTCTTAACATCCATATATGGAAGGTGAAGATGTCCTTGTACCTCAAAGCCCTAGGTTATCATGTTTATCTTGCCACAACTAATAATGCATATTGTTTAAATGGTAAGAATATTGAGGCTAATGCAAAAGCCCTTAATGCTTTAAAGTCTACCCTAGATGATGTTTATTTATCTAGAGTTTCTAACTTTGATTCGGCTTTTGTAGTATGGAATACCCTCATCTCCCTTGGCGAAAATGATCAATACTATGCGGGGAGCGATTCGGACGTTGAAAGCAACACCTCCAACTTGTGCTACATGGTCCAAGGGGATAACCCCTTGAGGTAACTACCGAATCTGAGGATGAGGACATGTCATATGATGAGCTTACCACTTTTTGTCAACTCCTACTTGAGAAATATGACATGATTAAAAAGGAAAATAAAAATTTGAAAAAAAAAATTTGAGTGCATGCATATAGAACATGATTCATTTAGAAATTATATTGCATGTTTAGAAAAAGAAAATGAAATTTTGAAAAATGAGAATGTTTCCCTCATGTCTAAATTGAATGATCTTTGTGAAGGAAACACAAGTTTGAAAAATGAAATTATTTTGGTGGGAAAACAAATGGAAATTATTTTGCAAGAAAATAAATCTTTAAAAAGAAAATTGTTGAAAAAGAAAAAGAAAATGTTTTTCAAAAGAAAAGAAAAATGATTCTATATCTCACCATACTTTACATGCCACCACTAGTGAGATTAATGTTTTGAAAAATAAAATGGATTATTTGAGTTCAACTTTGAACTCGTGTGCATTCAACCATTCTAGATTGGAATCCTTGTTTCAAAAGAAACAAGTTCCCCATGTTCATGCACACTCACATCATGCATTTGCTTATGTTGCACAACACGATCACAAACATTTACATAAGCATTCTAAGGTGTACACATGTACACATTGTGGCCGCAAAAGCCATTTAGCAAAGTTTTGTTATGATAGGATACATCATTTAAATTTTGCTAATCATAAAAATTTTTGGGTTCCTTATAAGACTAACCCCCAAGGACCCAAAAGAATATGGGTACCAAAGCCCCCACCCCATGTTTTTGATGTAGGTTAGGGATCTCTCAAGACGTGAGAGATTTGGTGCCTTGATGGTGGATGCAAATGAACTTGATGGACACACATTTGATACATCACTATCAAGGAAATTTTTGGTGGGATGACCACCATGCTTGGAGCTTTGGAGTTGGTAACAATCTCTAAACTCCCATTTTATTTATGTTCATGCTTGCTCATTCATGATATTTTTAGCATGATCATGTTTTATGTTTTTGTGCTTCATGTGGTAAAAATATGCTTAGATGTAGTTTTTATCAAAACTTATATTATACATGTACAAATAGTGAGTTACACGTGACTTATATATGTTTGCACTTCATGCTCATTTGTACCCACTATATGCACATGTATAGACTAGTTTTGATGATTCTCATTTATACTTGTTTTGTCAATTTTCGTGTTTTACTTCATGTATATGTATCTTTTATTCAAATCTAATAAATATACATGTATATTCATTTTGAGTCTCTTGCCTTCATGCAAATACTATTAATAGACTCGTTTTATGTTTGGGATATGTATGTGTATTGTTAGGATTGGATAAATCATACATATACCTAGAAGTGTGCTTTGTTTTAATGAAAAATGATTTTTTTAATTAAAAATGTGACTTATGAACTTTTTGAGCTTCAATGTCTATTTTCATGAAAATGCTATTTACATGACTTTTGAACACTAACACTTTATTTATTTTGTCATGACTTTGATTCATGAACATATTTTTGAGCTTCATAGATCGAGCGTCAATTCTTGTATTTGGTATGATTCATGAAATACATATGATTTGATTTCATGTTTTGAAAGATCTTTAACTAGTTTTTCAAAAATTATTTTAACTAGTTATTGTTCTTCTTTTGGTAGTGATTTTCAATGCTAAAATATTTTCAAATCTATTTTTTGAAAACCCCTACCATCTATGGGAGGTTGGATGGGAGATCATGTTCATGTATGCTTTAAAATGAAAATCATTTAAAACTTGAACCATGATTGGGTGGTAGTTATATGAGATATACACTTGATCTTATTGTTATTTCAATTGGTATCATTGGATTCTTTCAATTGGTATCTAAATTGATAATTTTTGTATATACTCATATTTTGTTTTCTTATATATATGTGTGTATCAATGTCAATTGGTATACTCATTTCATATATATATATGATTTTCATGTGCTTAATTTTCAATTGGTTCACATTTTTAAAAAGCACAAAGTTTATGATAAAAAATAAATTTTTTTGATCATTATGTTTACTATTGGTATCAATATGTTTCAACTTCATATTTGTTAAATTTCAATTGGTATCAATATGATTTACAATAATGATTATTTTCAATTTGGTATCTTAAAATTTGTTTGTTTTACAAAAGCTCTGATACCTTAAAAAAAAATTTAAGAAAAATTAAAAAAACATTTTTTTTATTTGTATTTCGTATATGCAAGAAGAACTTAACATCTCTTCTACATATAGATTCATGTTGAGTGTATTGTGTATTGAAGAGCTTGACAACTCTTCTTTATGTGGTACACGTGTGTAGGGGGAGCTTCACATCTCCTCTTATGCATTACATAATATGTGTTATGTGAATTGGGGCTTGTCATCCCTTCTTCATGTAATGCATATGTGTAGGGAAGCTAACTTAGCGTCTTCCTCTTCATGAATGTATATCGCATATAACCTTTTATTGATATGTTTGACCCCTTATTGATCTCTTTGTTTATGGCAAAAAGAGGGAGAAAGATTTGATGATTTGTTTTACCTTAAACCCTTTGTTGATGATTGACAAAAAGGGGGAGAGGTATTTGTTATATATGCATGTTTTTATAAAAGAATTTATGTTTATGCATATATGTTTTGTTTGCAAATAGGAGAAAAAGATTTTGTGATTTTGTTTTATACTTGATTAGCATGTTTACTCCTTCATTTGCATACATGTTTATGTGCCTTCATTGCATATTTATTATTTATTGTTTATGCATGAGTTAAGGGGGAGCTTCTTTGGAGTTTTACTTTAATCCATGCGTATATAACTTCATGAGTTTTGTCATCATCAAAAAGGGGGAGATTGTTGGCCCAAAGGCCCATCACTCTAGTTTTGATGATGATCAACTCATGTAGTTATGTTTACTAATGATCTTGTGTTTATTTAGTGACAGATTTGTTATCAAGATTTTAGTAGGTGTGGAGCTTCAACAAAGGATTTAAAGACAAGTTTTGGAGCTAGCACCGGTTGATTCACGAGCCTATGCATCAAGATCACATCAAGTACTCAAGAGGAGTCGAGCTCGGTTGATCGTGTTTGGACCAAGTCAAGATGATGAGAAGACTTCAAGGGAAGACTTCAAGATCAAGACTTGTGTCTAGGTATAAGATTTTTGTTTTTGTTAAAATGTAAAGGATAGAGTAGTTGGTGGATTGCTCAAGTATATATCACGCACACACTCTTGATTTAGTTGTCTTTTCATAAAAGAATTTTCAGTTTAGAAAAGACTTTCATTTTGAAAAAATACATGTTTGGATTTTGGTTTTCATGTTTACATATCTTTTAACTAAAATCAAGTTTAGAGCTTAATGTCAAAAACTTAGATATTTCATCTTATTTGTGTAGTGGATCATATCCATACACACTATGCTTTAATGAGTTCAAAATATCTAGTTTTTGTATTTAAAGGAGTTTTGGAAAAAACAAGGTTTTAGAAAAATACAAGTTTTCAATTGAGCCAATATTTCCATATTACAAAAATAGTCCAAATCTTTTATAACATGCATTGATTTTGTGCAAGCATGTTTGTTTATCAAAGTATATTGGTAAAACTATTTTTGTAGATTTTTAAAGTATTTTATGGGATTTTATTTCAACCAAAAGACTTAGTTTTAAATCCCAGAAAAACTGTTTTCAGGCTTCAGATAGTCGACTTACTACCTTGCTAGTCGACTAACTCTGAAGTCGGTCGACCGGCTCGGTCGACCGACGTGCACAGACGTGCACGCCTTGACCTGGCAGGTGGCCGGTCTGCCGACCCTGTCGACCGGAACTGAGAGCAGTGCTCTCTGTTCTTTTGGGTCGACCGGGCGGTCGATCGGAGGCTCCAACGGTCTGATTTTTGACCGTTGGCGGTCGACCGGGCGGTCGACCGACAGGTCTGACAGACCCCAACGGTTAGTTTTTGACAGCCTATAAATTTGGGGGTTTGGTCATTTGTTTTCAACAAGATTTTGGAGAAGTTTTAGAGCCAGTTTTTCCTACTCTTTTCAGAGGTTTTTCTCCACAAATTTGAGAGCAAATATTTCCTATCTAAAGGGAAGATTTTACCAAGAGTGTTTAAAAGAGATTCTTTGAGTTTTCCTCTACCATCTCTTTCCTAGTTTTCTCACACAAACACTTGAGCCATCCATTGCTATATCTACCTATAGGGTTTTTGTTGTGAGAGTTTTTTTTATTGGTGATCAAAGTGTTTAGATCACCAAGATTTCATCCTTGTTCCTTTGAGAAGGCGGACGGTTGTGTTCGCATTGTTTCGGGTCCTAGTGTGGACTCGGGTGTTTCGGGTTCGGGTGCGAACTCTTGTTTGAGGTGCGGCCTCGGCGAGCCGGTGGGCTTGCAGTGTGTACGGACTAGGGAGTCTGAGAGTTGTAGGTGTTGCGGCACCGGGTGATCCATTGGGATCGATTATAGTGGAAATCCTTCGTGTGTCGAAGGCGGGGATGTAGAGCAAGGGTGCTCGAACCTCGAAACAAATCCCTTGTGTTTGCGATTTCTCACTCTCTCTATCTCCTTGTCTATATCTTGCATTCAATTATAGTGTTTATATTTATATGCTTGATATACTTGTGTGCTCATATTGATATATTGCTTGGGTTTGTTTGCTAACACTTGTATTTAACCAAGAGAGCCAACGCGGCACCTCAACCCATTCAAGGAGAATCTAGAGGAGTTTGTCCAGAGCCCTTCACGGGGAATTCGGCAACACTCTTGTGTTATACGTGGTGTTTAGTTTAAATAGTTTATTTGGTCATAATTGTTTTTAGCTTCCGTATTATTTGGCATTAAGTGACCATTACATTAGCCTTCTCCTATTCACCCCCCCTCTAGGTGAACCTTCACCTTCTCTTGATGATGATGAGGGTCCATATTGATCATTCTTAGTTCCCCTTTCGGGATGAGAACTACTCCGGAGGGTGCTGGAGGCTGTCTTCCAAACTGGAGGAATGATGACATATTAGCCGTCACTTTCTTCTGCTCTTGATGGAGTTTTGTACCTCTGCATCAATTAGAGTCTGAAGGATGTCTTTAAAGACATAACAGTTCTTGGTGGGGTGCCCCAGCATCCAATGATACAGGAAGTAGTTAGGATTATCGATTTTACCAACTTCTTCAGGAAGCTTCAATATGTTGCTCTTACTGAGTAATTTGAACAACGAATCAATATGTTCGTCTTTGAAGGAATACTGCTTATTGGCGCGTGGCTGACTTGAAGAGCCACTTCGCTTGACCGGCTGAGGTTTGATAGGGGATTTTGTCTCTGTCGTCAAGTTATTTTCCTTTTTGGTTAAAAGATGTTTCTGGCGTGCGCCTTGTCGACCTTTCGGATCTGGGTTTGTTTTCTTCTGCCCTAACCCTGGCGATAATTTCTTCAGCCTGTTCACCTTGCTGGACTAATTACTTTCAGGTGCGACTTTCAGCAACTCCCATTTGGGCTAAGAGTGACGTTTATAGATTATGGCGGAACGTTTCTATCTGGGTGACCTGGGTCATACCGTTAGGACATCGGAGTGCCATATTCCAAAATCTCTCTACAAATAATTTGACTGACTCTCCCTTTCGCTGCTTTGTGGCCAAGAGAATAGGCATTGTGATCTCTGAGTCATCTTCAAAAAAGCGCGTTAGGAAGAACTTATCCAGATCACTCTAATTTTTAATGGAGCCTTCTGGGAGCTTCATGAACTATTTAAATGCAAGCCCTTTTAGAGTGCCGATGAACAAACGTGCCAAGATGGCATCATTATCTACCACATTCCCCGTCTGAGACTTGAAGTAGTAGCTATGTTGGTTCGGTGACCCTTTGCCGTCAAATGCCTGTAGGGTCGGAGCTTTGAACTTGGGGGGTATGGAACAAGGTCTCACACGGCCAGATATGGCCGGACCACTCCTGCTTCTTGGAGGCCTTTTTGATTGGTAAGGACCTCTAGACGTTGCTCCAATTGACTCATTCTTTTAGAACGAATCCTTTCATAGTCCGGGTTGCCTTCCCCTTTAGATGAGGATTTCGACGACTCAGAAGTTGATTACTCTTTCTCCTCGATATGTACAGAAGATGAGCTTTCTCCTTCTTTTCGTTTGCCTTTAGACTTTTTAAAGGAGGTTTGTCGGTTGACTTCCTCTTATCTTCAAGCAATTGTGCAAGCATCTGTTTGAGGGAATCGATAGATTCTTATTGAGCACGAATCATCTCGAATTGTTCCCTCTGGACCTGGGTTGTTGTTCAAAGCGCTTGGCCATCTCCTCAAGAGTATTTGTCATGTACGCGAGGGCTTCCTTCTCTATGGAAGAGTTCGAAGCCTGCGATTCTGCAATGGCGGAATGCGATTCATTTACTTCAATGCCCCGAGATAGGGCACTGTAGTTGATCGTGGCGACCGCACCAGTCCGAGTGCGAGTATGCTGATACACTCCTTCTGGGTCTGTGTCGGATTCGTCGGAGCTGACCACTGGTTGTTTTTCCCTACTTCTGCTTACCATGTTTACAGTGATTTTAGGGTACTCTGTGTCAGAGAAGGTTCTCCTTATACGGGAACGATATCTTTTGGCTGATCGAGAAGTTGGGGTCGACTGTCTAAATATCGACCGTCGGCTCGCATGTGAACTGCAGTGGCACTCAGAGAGCATTGCTATGATAAGTCGTTCACAGTAACAAGATGGAGTGATCAAATTAGCACTCCTCTTCTTTGTCAAATAATCTCTTAGGTCCGTGGGAGGGGGATCAAAGAGATCAACCTCGGGTTGTTGAGGGTTTTTCAGCTTCCGAGAGCTATCCTTGCGTCACAAAGTTGAGACGCAAGGTTCTGAGACACGGAGCTCACGTCCTATAAGATGAGTGCGGCTCTCGCATTTTGGCTGTGAAACGTGGGTCTCGTGCATCTACTGAGAAAAGACGCAGACCTCGAGTTGCTGATTGTCGCATCTGGCTAGCGACACTTGAGAAACGCAGGCCTTCTAGGTCTCGTGTATAACTGTAGAGACGCCGGTCTCGTGTCTCGGATGAGAAGCAAGGACCTCGCGCTGCTGATTGTCGCGTTTGAGAGGTGGCACTTCGAAAACGCAAGCCCGTTGGGTTTTCAAACGCGGACTTCACGTGTCTGACGTGATTCAGAAGAAATGCGGGCTTAAACCTCGCGTCTTACATCTGTTAGGTAGACAGTTGTTCCAGCTTTTCGCGCCTGTAGTTGACGCGCACGCCATCTCTGTTGTCGCTCAGCATTCTGATTACGCCGTACGGGTTGATAGGAACCCCCGGTAACTTGGTGCTGAGGAAGGGGATGGGTATGAACGAGCTGAACATCACAACGCTAACCACACAGGTCTCATGGAAGACGTTGACGCGGGCAATACGTATGATACGGTTAGCCACGACATCCTTCTTGCCAGTCGCGTCTTAGAGGATCTCAGAGCAGACTCGAGAGCAAGTCCCCGAGAAGACTTTGTAGTACTGCCGCGCCTTAGGGCTCTTAGAGCCGGAAGAGAGGAACTCTTTATACTTTGCCTGGTCGAACACCACGACAAGTGATTCGGTCATTTTTCCCATATATTGCGCCACAACTTGCTCATCAGTTGAGAAAGTTGTCCCCAGCGGAGTCGCCATCTCTTGTTGGTTGGGAAAAATTGAAGATCGAGGAGTAAATTCTTTATTTGATTGTAAAGAAAGTTACAGCGGATCAATAATCCTCGTACAAGAGAGGGAAAATATCCAAACTTGAATCTCCCCTTTGTTTTTGTCGGGTTCTTGATGTGCTGATGGAAAGTGAATCTTATTTTTCATTGACCGAGTGAACGTCATGTCCTTTTAGGAATCCTCTCTTTAGAAGGTGGACGAAGTAAAATAGCTTCTGTCCGCCAAGGATCTCAAAGAGAGTGTAGGCATAGACGAACTTGTACGCAGCAAGTTATTAGAAGAGTTAAACTCTCTCTTTCTTTTCAGTTAAAAATCTTGGTATTTTTACGACTTACAACCGACGTTCTTTTTTACCAAGAATTATCTGACCTTTTTCCGACCCCTCTTCCATAGCAAATTGGGCTATTTATAGAGGTTTCAGGGGGTGAACGTGTCCCCTAAAAATACTCCATAATGGGGGTTAACTCCCTCATTACGTGGGCAGTAATTAACCCAATAATGAGGGCAGTTATAACTGAGACGCGGGTTTTGAGCCTCGCGTCTTGTTGCTAAAGTGATATTTGAGAAACGCGAGCTCCTACTTCTGCGTCAAGCTTTACGTGAGACGTGGGCTTTGGACTCTGCATCTTGACACTGCAATAATATTGGGACGCGGGTTTCAACCCTTGCGTCTCGGTCCTTGCAGTGATGTTGAGACGCGGGTTTTAACCCTCGCGTCTTGATGCTGCACTGATGGTGATGACTAGCCTTGCGTCTGGAGTTTAGATTCTGCTTTTGGATGACTTATCTTTAGTGATTTTTAGACAGCCTACAACTGCGGATAATTTTGTTATTTGACATGCTCGACTTGGCCATATTGATCAAGATAGAATGAACATGTTAGCTAGAGAAGGCCTATTAGGCTAACTCACTAAAGTTAGCTTGCCTACATGTGAACATTGTTTATCAGGAAAGTCGACTAGGAAGCCACTTGGCAAAGCCACTAGGACATCTTCACCTCTTGAATTAATTCATTCCGACACTGTGGGCCAATGAGTATGAAAGCATGGCATAATGCTACCTATTTCATTACATTTATAGATGATTATACTCGCTATGCTCGTATTTTTTTGATCTTCCATAAGTCAGAAGTATTAGAGTGCTTTAGACATTATTTGAATTTGGTTGAGAATCAAAAAAATGGAACAATAAAAGTTCTTCGTACTGACTGAGGAGGTGAGTATTTATCTGAGATATATAAGCAACTCTGTAATGGAATAAGGATTAAGAGACAGTTGACGATTCCTTACACTCTACAATAAAATGGTGTAACAAAGAGACGAAATTGTACTCTCTTAGACATGATTAGGTCGATGATGGTGCATGCTAGCCTCCTAATATCTTTCTGAGGGGATGCATTATTGACATTAGCCTACATCTTTAACTATATGCCCTCCAAAATCGATTTCAACAACACCATATGAGCTTTGGATGGGCAAGAGGCCTGACTTAAGCTACATGCACCCATGTAAGGCAGCCGGCTATGTTCACAACAACTCCCATGCTTATGAGAAACTTGGACCTAAAGCAAATAAGTGCATATTCATTAGATACTCTGATGAATCTAAAGGGTATGTGATGCTCGGTGAACAGTCAGATGGAACGATTACATGAAGGTGCATATTCATATTCATTATAGATTTTTTTTGAAGCGGACGAGTCACATGAAGGCGCTCTTAATCCTGATAAAGAAGATGAGAGTGACTTACTACCTAGTGGATAAAGAAGATGAGAGTGACTTACTGCCTAGTGGGAACGACCTTCGAGTGGGAGTGAACCATTAGGGACTGATTCCAATTCTATATTTTTGCGTAGAAGCCAACGTGAAAATATCCCTCGTTATCACTTTGAGGTTGAGGGGGAAGCTTTCATATGTGCTCCGCAAGAGGCAGATGAGCTTAAAAACTATCAAGAAGCTATGAAATCCCCAACTTCTGAGGAATGAAAACTTACTATGCAAGATGAGATGAAATCCTTAAGAAAGAATCAAGTCTGGGACTTAGTAGATCTTCCACCTTACCATAAGACTATCAGAAACAAATGGGTTCTGTGACGCCCCGATCCTGCGAGTACAAGGACGTCACTGCGACGTATATACGCAGGTCGGAAATACCCTCACGTATATACGCTAAGCTTCAGTTTAAGCAAGAATTAGAGGCGAAAGCACAGTGGTAATATACATTCCAACAGAATAGTACAAGTACATGGTTATCACAAAAAGCGATATAATATTACAAGAATATTACATCACTAAAAAATATAAGAATACATAATGCGAAGAGATATACAAAAGCTGAGAGGTGCTCACGAGCAGCAAGAGGGACCTCGAGAGCCAAACAGGAGAATAGCTGGAAGGAAGAGCTGCGACGGCGTCTAAGCTTCTGCTACACTCTGATCACCACGGGAGGATCCGCTGCGCACTCTGATTAGTACAGCCAAACCACCATGGTCCGGGCTCTAAAATTTGGACATGAGAGTTCAGGGTTGTTAGACGCAACCCTGCGAGTACATATATAAAGCCAAATGGCGTGCATAACCGGTACATGTGTACATGATCAAGTGATGTGGTTCAAGCATGCAGGTACAAGTAATAACAAATAACATAAGGAAAATTAAAGGAATGACAGTAGATCATGTATATCGATGAATCTGAAACTAAAAACATGCATAGAAGGCAGTATAAAGAGCATAGGTACATATAAACATGCTGTAAATAAGTTAAATATGATAAATACAAGTATGGACAAAACTAGTTGTACAAGCTTAGATTATAGATTCACGGGACAGATACGTCAAGGGAATAATCCAAACAAGAAAACCTCATCTATATACCACATATCTCATGTCGACATCATCTGATTTTATACAACTTGAGTTGTCCTAAAAGTAACAGAACTATAGGGTATCTGGATTAATCATCATGTGTCATAAAGTAAGATATCAACTTAGGGCATAACACGATAACTGAAATATAGAGGTATAGCATTTTAATTTATCCAATAATAATAATCAGTACCGTTTGATATGATAATCGCCTCCCTACTAGTGCCTCACATCACCGATAGTCCATACTAGAGTTCGCACTCTGTAGAACTTACCCGGGTCTGATATGTGAGGACTAGGACCCGAACAAAGGAGAGGCCGAATATCACACGTTCCTAACCTTATTACTGTTTGGTTGTTTTATGTTATTCATCCGATTCATATGTTTTTGTATGTGCTACCGGCACACATACATCCACTTATGAATAAGATAAGTTATTAGTTGAAAACTGATAAATCTTATGGCTCATATTTATAGTGGGTCCCGTCTCTGCCCGGGACTAGCTCAGGAGTACAGGCTACTGCTTCCGGGGACTTATCATTACGCACCCCATATGACACTTCAGATTCAGGCTACTGCTTCCGGGGACTTATCATTACGCGTCCCACACGACACTTCAGAAATATCATCATCATAAATATGACATCATACCGGTTTCCATCAGTTTCCCCCACCCCAGTATAAGTTAAGTATTTTTATTATATATATGAATTGTCCAAAGATAATATTCACAAGTGTATACAATATAACCATGATTATCCAACTACGAGAATTAACAGAAGTATAATATCAGGAGTCACCCTTTTTCAGGGGTTCAGAAGTACAGGGGTTCAGGAGTACAAGAGTTCAGGAGTACAGAGTTCCGGAGTACCAAACATCTGGTAACAGTATAATAATCATGCCAAGTCCCCGTAAAACTAATAGATATGCAATATAAAATAGGTGTCACAATATCAGGTCAAGTGTACTAGTACTAGGTGATAGCATGTCAAATGTCAAGTATTATTATATCAGGTGTCAGATATCAGGCGATAAGTATAGTATGGCAAGTACCAGTGTCAGATATCAAGTAATAAGTATAGCAAGTAACGGTGTCAGATATCAAGTATTAAGCATGGCAAGTAACGGTGTCAATATTAAGAGATAACCATGGCAAGTACTGGTGTATATATATCAGGATCAGGTAACGAATATGTCGGTGAGAGTCATAACATCAAATATCAGGTATCAACCGGTTAATAACATGATACAGGAGAACGGTATAAACATTTCAAACTCTACTCAACCATTTTTATAACAATGATAATTTAGTCTATAATTTAGCTATGCGGAGCTGAGTAAAGCGGGAGCAGATCTAGACATACCCGGTATAAAACCGGTTCGACAAAGTATAATAATGGCTGGAAGCTATTTATAAAGCATGATAATCATTTATATAGCATATACTAACTTGCATAAAGAAACATCATATATTAAAAGTCAGTTAATAATTATTAGACATGAAATGATGGTAATAAAGCAAGAAATGTCAAAAAAATGTACTCACCTAGCACCGGAACGAAATACCGAGAAAATCTGGAAAAATTCGCGAACACGTTCAAGCAAGCTACTAACCCCCACACACCACACACACACACATATATTATATAAATAAATATTAGAGAGGGAATGAGAGAGAAGAGAGAGGAGAGAGAGAGTTGTAGGAATTTGTTTTTAAAAAAAAAAGAAAAGGAAAGTGGAAAAGGAAAGAAGGAAATAAAGAAATAAAGGAGGGGTATGTTGGTAAATATGGAGAGGTAATAAGGAAATGAGGGGATGGGTATTTAGGGAAAGTGAGAAAAATAGTTATATTAGGAAAGAATGAAAGAAAGAAGAAAAGAAAAGAAAAAGAAAGAACGAAAGAAAGAAAGAAGAAGGAGGGGGAGGGGTGGCCGGCGGCCAGGCCGCCGCTGGAGGGCGGCCAATGAGGGGGGGCGGCGGCTAGGGCCAGGGGGAGGAGGTGGTGGTAGTGGAGTGTTGGTTGTGGTTATTGTTTGATGTTGAAGGAGGTGGTATTGGTGGTGGTTGATGGTGGTGGTTGGTGGTGATTGGTGGTGGTTAGTGGTGGTGGGAAGTTAGAGGAGGAGGAGGAGATGATAGAGTGGTGGTGGAAGTGGATGTAACGCCCCGATCCCACAGATTCGGCGACGTTATGGCGACGTACATACGCAGGACGGAGATACCCTCACGTACGCACGCTAAGCCTCAGTACAGGAAATATCCTCTATATGTACAAGAGTTCCAGCCTTTAATACGTATAAGAATATCTGTAGAAAGAGGTTAGTGATCATAACAGATATGAAAATAGGGATAAATAAGATAACAGAAACAAATCACAAAGATATCTATGAATGGTCTCAATGATGAGTCTCCTATATGAATCCAATGGACTACCTGATAATACGATCTCAGATCTCCAACCTGGGCACGCAGACCCAGGGTCGTCAGAAAGTGACCTAGTGAGTAGTAAAATAAAGGAGGAAGTAATATGTACTATAGTAATACAAGCGCGATAATAATATATAATACGTGGTTATATATCAGTGAGATCATATAATAGGAATTTAAGAATTAATAGAAATATAACAATATTATATTTTAATACCGTCACTACCTAGCATGTTATCATCGGGTCATGTCCACAGTAGTCTCCAGTTTTATATAATAAATATGTTGTATAGTGGTGAGTGATAGAAATGAATATGCAAATGTGCAGCATGCAATATAATCATATTACTGTGTTGTGCATATACAAAATGATATATGCAAGGTATACATAACGCAGAATATATGCAATATAGAGTATATATGTACATGAATCGTATGTTACCACATGGAGTGTAACGAATATCAGGAAGTGTAACAAGGTATACAGGTGACATGATAGTGAATAGCATATCAGGAATAGTAACAAATATGAAGGGACAATAATATACATGAGTCGAGCATGTCATGTGATTTATACAATAATAACAATCAGCACCATCTGGTATTTTAATTCATCTCTTCCGGTGTCCCATACCACTGGCAGTTCATACTGGAGCCCGCACTCCAGTCGAACCCATCCGAACATAGCATACAGGTACCATTATCAAAATGAGAGAGTGACCAAATAACAAGTGTTCCAAACATCGCTATTGTTTCTACCATTTTATTATGTCAATTGGAAACCCATGGTCGAGGAGCTCTTATCGGGTAGGTGTATCCCGTGCATACCCGGATCACGGCCTTAAACAGACCCCTGGCTACTGAGACCAGGGCCAGCCCGCTAAGGCTGTAACATGTAATGAAAACTCAATGAGCTAAAATAATAACGGGAAACGGGAGCTAATGAACTATAACAGACAGTAGCCAGCACTACCCCGTCCCCTGCAGTGGGACTAACAATGGATCCAGTACATCCACCTGATAAGATCTAATCAACCGTAAAGTCTCCCCATCCCCAAGTTATATTTATGATATTTAAAGTACACAATGTAGTAAGAACAAGTACAGTGCTTGGTACATGTAATATGATAACAAGACCTGGGCTCTGTTGATAGCATAGGACAAGATAACGGGAAACAAGAACAATAGATGTGGGATTTCACACATCGCATGTCAACAGCTCACAGATCCAGTAACGGGAATATCAATATCAGTAACGAAAAATAATCATATAACGGGAATACATGAATATGCATGTAGCAATCATATAAACCATGGTCTATGCAACAGGAATACATAGACAATCAATATAGGTAAACCGGTGAGTATATATAGCAGTGGAGTAAGATCATGAAGTAACTAAGCATAAGTATCTTGAAAACAATGATACGAATATGTGCACTGACAGTATATAGTGAAATGGTGTATCCATGTATCAGTGAAGCGTGAAGAAGACATAAATGGTGTCATGTGTAAGAATATCTGTGTAATAGTGAGATATACTTAAACTAATCATATCGGTGCACTACTAAATATGTATGATATGTGTACATGTACCTACAATAACCGTGTTCAGCAAAACGAATATCCACGTGCACTTGTAGTGTCCCCTGTCCCATACTTTAGAGTCTCCCTGTAACTGAAATGCATGTACTAGAAATACAAAAGTGGCGTCTCAGTGTCGTCCGTGGGTTGGTACAATGGATATACCACATAATTGAATGTCAGATGGTTTCAACAGGGATTGCATCTGGAACTTCAAATTTAAATAGATACATATGTTCAATGAATCATCATTTATGTTCTAATTACAGTGATTGATCGATAACTACATTTTTATTAAACAATATTTATAATCATGATTTATTAATTAAAGTAAGCAGCCAATTTCATTAAACACAATAAAATAGAATTTATAAAAGAAAATACTCACACTAGCCATAGGAAGGTAGCTCTCTTTCTCACGATCGCAACAGTTCCAAGATCGTCCAAATCGGACTCTGGATGCTCCAGTTATCACCCGAACACTACAATTAATACACTATGTTAAATATGTAATAAATATGTTAAAATGCAAATGTGATAAAGTAACAGGGGGTTTTCTGTAATTTTACCTTTATTGGATTTTGGATGCGGGTTTGGGTTCTTAACGGGTCAGGTTTAGATCCAATACCCAAACCCGTAACTTAAGTTTAATGGGTAATTGGGTTTATAGGGCTAACAGGTTTGGATTGAATGGAATTGGGTTTATATCCAATAAGAGAGAGAGGAGAGAGAGAGAGAGAGAGAGAGAAAGAAAGAACAGGGCAGCAACACGCGCAGCCGCGCGGCCACGTCGGCCTCGCCGGACACGCCGGTGGCGATTCGGCCGTCGCCGGTGGTAGACAGAATGGAGAGAGAGGGAGAGAGGAATAGAGAGATTGAGAGAGAGAGAGAGAGGGAAGGAGAAAAGAAGAAGAAGAAGAAGAAGAAGAACATGAGAGGAGGAAGAATAAGAAGAAGAAGAAGAAGAAGAAGAAGAAGGGAAAGAAAAGGAGAGAGAGGAGAACAGAGGACGGCGGCCAGAGGGGCTGGGCAGCGCCGCGGCCACCGCGGCGGCCCTGGCCGGCTGGGTCTTGAATGGCGGTGCTCCTGACCATCGATCGACGTTTAGAAGAGAGAGAGAGAGAGCTGTGAACAGAGATCGAGAGAGAGTGTGTGTTTATTAGAGATAGATTAGGGAGAGAGATTTGGGGGGGAGAGAGAGAGAGAGCTTGAGAGAGAGGAATGTGAGAGGGGTTTTATTTAGAGGAGAGAGAAAGAGAGGCGGTGGTTGGGTTTAAGCGGTGGAGTAATGGCGGTGGAGGAGAAATCTGGAAGAAAGGAGAATAAGAAAGAATATAAAAAATAATATTTTATTATTTTTTGGGCCAATATTGGACTAGATCCAAAATGTTCCCAGAAATTACATAAAATAGAGAATATTATCCTGAAACATAATATGAAAACGGTTTCTAGAAATACTATCTGTTTTGCAAATTAAAATCCTGAAAGGTTTCGCCGGTACTGGGCGACACCGATTTGGCCGGATTTTTGATAAATTCAGAAAAATCTCAAAAAATACCCTAACGTAGAGAATATGCTTCTAAGACACAAGGTGAAAGCCAATTTTAAAATTCAACTCCGCTTGTGAATTAAAAATCATAGAGCCTATTACCGCTATCGGTCGACACCGACTACAGAGATTTTTCAAAATAATCCAGAAAAATTTTTAGAAAATTTTGAAAAATTTAAAATATTAAAAAATAATATTTGAAACTGAAACCGGCTGAATCTGACTAGTAGAAATGTCAAATCAATTTTATACACTGTATCAAATACTGATACTGTGATACGTACGTCAGGGATCAAGGGTTACATTTCTTCCCACCTTATAAAAAATTTCGTCCTCGAAATTTCAATTCAGGTGTGAGAACAATATGTACAGCCCCAAAGCCTAAATGTTGCGGGCACACGACTCTTCCGCTGCACACTTTGATATCTATAATGACCTCGGGGTGGAGAAATGGTGTCGTGAGTTAAAGATAGAGAATTGAAATCCATAAGATGAAGAGAAAGTAAGAAGAAAATTAGAGTATACTGAAATGAGGGAATAGAAAAGCATCAACGAATGAATTTCAATGAAATGGCATTCTTGTACTCATAACTGGAAGCCCTCAATTCAGATACAAATGAGTTGCAATCTGAATCTGATTGTACTGTTGGTAAGAGCCCGAGCATTGACCTGGGTGATTACCCACACTAGGTGTGAACCTAGTGATACCACTATGTAATGCCCCGATCACACAGATACGGTGATGTTATGGCGATGTACATATGCAGGGCGGAGATACCTCACGTACGTACGCTAAACCTCAGTACAGGAAATATCCTCTATATATACAAGAGTTCCAGCCTTAACAAGAATACCTGCAGAAAGAGGTTACTGGTCATAACAGATATGAAAATAGGGATAAATAAGATAACAGAAACAAATCACAAAGATACCTATGAATGGTCTCAATGATGAGTCTCCTATGTGAATCCAATGGACTACCTGACAATACGATCTCAGATCTCCAACCTGGGCACGCAAACTCAGGGTCGTCAGAAAGCGACCTAGTGAGTGGTAAAATGAAGGGGGCAAGTAATATGTACTATAGTAATACAAACACGATAATAATATATAATACGTGGTTATGTATCAGTGAGATCATATAATAGGAATTTAAGAATTAGTAGAAATATAACAATATCATATTTTAATACCATCATCACCTAGCATGTTATCATCGGGTCATGTACACAGTAGTCTCTAGTTTTATATAATAAATATGTTGTATAGTAGTGAGTGATAGAAATGAACATGCAGACGTGCAGCATGCAATATAATCATACTACTATGTTGTGCATATACAAAATGATGTATGCAAGGTATATATAAAGCAGAATATATGCAATGCAGGGTATACATGTACATGAATCGTATATTACCACATGGAGTGTAACGAATATCAGGAAGTGTAACAAGGTGTACAGGTGATATGATAGTGAATAACATATCAGGAATAGTAACAAATATGAAGGGACAATAATATACATGAGTCGAGGATGTCATGTGATTTATACAATAATAACAATCAGCACCATCTGGTATTTTAATCAATCTCTTCCAGTGTCCCATACCACTAGCAGTTCATACTAGAGCTTACACTCCAGTCGAATCCATTCAGACATAGCATTGGGGTAGCATTATCCAAACGAGAGAGTGACCAAATAACAAGTGTTTCCGACGTCACTATTGTTTCTACCATTTTATTATGTCAATTGGAAACCTATGGTCGAGGAGCTCTTATCGGGTAGGTGTATCCCATGCATACCCGGGATTACGGCCTTAAACAGACCCCTATCTGCTGAGACCAGGGCCAGCCCGCTAAGGCTGTAACATGTAACGGGAACTCAATAAGGTAAAACAATAACGGAAAACGGGAGCTCATGAGCTCTAACAGACGGTAGCCAGCACTACCCCGTCCCCTGCAGTGGGACTAACAATGGATCCAGTACATCCACCCGAATCTAATCAACCGTCAAGTCTCCCCCATCCTCAAGTTATATTTATGATATTTAAAGTACACAATGTAGTAAGAACAAGTACAGTGCATGGTACATGTAACATGATAATAGGACCTAAGCTCTATTGATAGCATAGAACAAGATAACAGGAAACGGGAACAATAGATGTGGGATTTCACACATCGCATGTCAACAGCTCACGGATCCAGTAACGGGAATATCAATATCAGTAACGGAAAATAATCATGTAATGGAATACATGAATATGCTTGTAGCAATCATATAAACCATGATCTATGTAAAAGGAATACATAGACAATCAATATAGGTAGACCGGTGAGTCTATATAACAGTGGAGTAAGATCATGAAGTAACTGTGCATAAGTATCTAGGAAACAATGATACGAATATATGCACTGACACCGACTACGAAGATTTTTCAAAATAATCCAGAAAAATTTCCAGAAAATTCTGAAAAATCTAAAATATTGGAAAATAATATTTGAAACTGAAACCAGCTGAATCTGACTAGTAGAAAGGTCAAATCAATTTTGTATGTTGTATCAAGTACTGATACTGTGATACGTACATCAGGAATCGGGGGGTTACTGTGGAGGAGGTGGAGTATTGATAAAGAATTCTGAAGGTGAAGAAGGTGATGAAGAGATGGGTTTTGTTAAAATTAAAGGTGGAGGGGTGGTGGTTGAATGAAAAGGAGTTGATAGAGTGGAGAGGAGGTGTTGGGGTGGTGGCCGCGGCTATAGGGGGCGGCGGCGACAGTGGTGATGTTGGAGGCGACGGTGGTGATGAATAAAGTGGGTTGGTTTTGATTGAAGGAGGTTGTAGTTGAAATTAGAAATGAAAAGGGAAAAGGAAGATGAAGGGTTTTAATAGGGAAGAAAAGAGAAAGTGATGATGGAAGGGATGGGGAGGGGGTTGCAACAGTAGGGGAGCAGGCGGCTGGGCTGCGACTGCGGCTGGGCAAGGGTCGGTTGCAGAGTAGGGGAAAGTCAAAGGGGGAAAAGAAAAGAAAGAAAAGGAAAGAAAATTAAAGAAAAGAGAAAAATTTAAGGAAAAAGGAAAGAAAATAGTATAAAAGTTTTATCATTAAATAATTAATTTATTAAAATATCTAAGAGTATAAAGTAGGGGAGCAGAGAAGGAAAAAGCATGAAAAAAGATAAGGTCGGTAAATAATATTATTATTTTAATACGGCGAAAATTCGACTGTTTCAGAAATGTTCCGAAAAATTCTCAAAAATAGAAAATATTATTTTAAGATGCTTGGTGAAATTATATTCAAGAAATTCAATTTAATTTTCAAATTAAAAATTCTGAAATCTTCCGGCGATACCGGCCGACACCAGAATCGGTCAAATTTTGATAAATTTAGAAAAATCTCAAAAAAATACACTTAGGTAGAAAATGAATTTCTAAGAACTAACTTGAAAGCGGTTTTTGAAAATTCAATCCTATTTGAAAGTTAAAAATCTGGGAATCGGTCAGCGATGCCGACCGACACCGATTTTGGAGATTTTGCAAAATAATTCTGAAAAATTCTAAAAAATCATGAAAAATTTAAAATATTAGAAAACAGTGTTGGAAACTAAAATCGGTCAAATCGGACTACCAAAAAGGTTAAATCGGGCGGTAAGCCGGTATCGGGTTCCCAGTCCGGGTTAAGGCTGACCCTAAGACTAAGAATGTAGATCCGATACCAAAAATATGAGAAATCACAATTTAAAAATAAATACTGAAAGAAAATTACAAGAATACGGTCGAAAAAGTCGGGACACGTATCTGGGTACGTATCCCTGGAACGGGGTGCTATAGGTTCTGAATGTCAAACGCAATGCAGAGGGTTTCATCAAACGGTATAAAGTTCAACTCGTAGCAAAAGGCTCACCGAAAGATAGGGTATTGACTACAAGAAAACTTTCTCACTAATAGTGAGTTTTGTCACAATTCGCCTACTTCTAGCTATTCGTCGCTTATTTGAATTTAGAACTTTACCAAATAGACGTTAAGACTGCATTTCTCAATGGAGAACTTGATGAGGAGATATACATGATCAACATGTTGACTTTATAGCAAACGGGGAAGAGCGCAAAGTTTGCAAGCTCACACGATTCATCTATGACTTGAAACATCTTTCAGATAATGGTATTTCAAATTCCATCGAGCCGTTACTTTTAATAGGTTCAAGATGATTAAGGAAAACCATTGTGTATATGTTTAATGGTCCAAGGGTCATTTTCTAATTCTTTCTTTGTATGCAGATGACATGCTTTTAATTGAAAATGACAAGAAGATGATAGTCGCCACGCAGGGCTGGCTGTCCTCAAAATTTGAGATGAAGGACATGGGTGAAGCAAGTTATGTGCTCGGAGTTAAGATCCTAAGAGATTGTTCTAGGAAACTTCTTGATTTGTCTAAAGAGATATGCATTAAGAAGATACTCAAACGATTTCAGATGCAAGTTTGCAAGCCTGCTGACACTCCTGCCGAGAAAGGTAGTACCTTAAGTATTAGCATGTATCCTCAGACTTCAAAGTAAAAAGAGAAGATGGGTCGAGTTCCCTATCCAAACGCTGTTGGAAGCCTGAAGTACGCTATGATGTGTACTCGATCAGACATTTGTCATGCAGTTGGCCTTGTCAGTCGATTCCAAGTAAATCCTGGCTTTGTTCATTGGATAGCAGTGAAGTGGATATTCAGATACCTCAAAGGAACAGCAGACTATATGCTATGCTATCAAGCATCAGACCTGCGCTTAGTTGGTTACAACGATGTCGGCTGGAGTGGAGACCCTGATGACGCAAGTTTACTTCAGGTTTTGCTTTTCTGCTCAATGCTGGGGTCATTTCTTGGTGCAGCAAGAAGCAAATCTAAATTGCATTATCCACTATGGAGGCGGAATATGTTGGTTTCGCGGCTATTAGGAGGGTATTTGATTGAGAAGATTTCTTTGAGAGTTTGGTATTGCCGCACGTGCTCAGGAGTCACTATATATTGTGACAGTTTAGCTGCTATTACCTACTCTAAGGACCCCAAGTATCATGAAAAAGTCAAACTCATAGACATAAGATACCATTTTGTCCGCCATATGATTGTGCGAAAAGAGGTGATCCTAAGACATATTTCTACAAGTTAGTTGCTGACTCTTTGACTAAGCCAATAGCTCATCAGGCTTATTAGGCTCATGTCAGGAATTTAGGACTTTGTAAATTGTGATTCATACGTTTTTACTTGATATTTGATTCAGATATTTGTTTTATGGATATTATTACTGAATAAAGCATTGTCTTTTTTTGACTATATGCGCACACATTAGCTATGAAGAGGACTGCATGGCGCAAGTATGTCAACAGGTAAAGATCGACTCACTCATACGAGTGATCGCCTTTGGCACTTGGAGAGTAAGCAAAGATGAGACATATTGAGTTCATGGCATAAATGTAGCCAGCTGAACCAACTGTGATTAAGATGTCGTCTTGGTCGAGGCCAAAATATAATCTTCTAAAGACTTTACATGGATAATTGAGTCCCACAATCATGTGACCTATATAAAGCCATATACGAAATCTTAACTGGGCGCTGAGAAGAGCGAGGAGGTAGAGGATTCGAGTAAGGCACTGCATAACGATTGGCTTAAGATCTATACAGTGTTAGATAGTGGCATATACTCTTTTACTTAAAAAGAGAACTACACCGTAGCATAACTGCTTAG
Source organism: Agave tequilana (assembly GCA_038442645.1). NCBI lineage: Eukaryota > Viridiplantae > Streptophyta > Magnoliopsida > Asparagales > Asparagaceae > Agave > Agave tequilana. The sequence continues at coordinate 148,116 of JAVJIF010010032.1, forward strand.
CGATCAAAATAAGAAAATGAAAGAATGATCCCTACTTCTTTATTTGTGTAATTCCGTGTGGTTTAACATAATTATCACACTTTATATATGCCCTATGTGACTTTTGACTGTATTATAATGTGGAGGTGCATTGAATGTTACTTTGATGTGTTTTCAATGGTCAAGATTGATTCGGCCTAATGGGACATCATTGGGAAAGCAATTATACCAAAACTAATTAATATGAGGCGAAGAGAAGACTATTTAGTAACACATTCATGTTTTATGGTTTACTGCTGGCAAGTTGTGTCGCTGTGGAACCTATAACACAACTGTAAATATAAAATAAAGATGTATTTGGTATATCTTCAAATATAAGGGATTGGAGGTACCAAATAGGATGTGACTAAATTAGTCTTGGGCATGAAGAGATACTTTTAGAGATGTTCAATGCTGCTCTTATAAGATTTGACATTGTTCTCTCGAAATTTTCTTGCAGGTGGCTCGACAGTCGCTCGGTTCATTTACCAAGTATGAATGGAGTACCATTTGATGGATTGAGATTGAGAATGCATATTATTGCCCACAATGTGCGAGTAGGAGATGTAGGAATAAAATACCCGCTGGGCTGGTTGGGACTTTATTGGGCGCCGATAATAGGCTAGACCTAATAAGAATATATGAAAGATCTCATCAAGATAAAATAAGATAAGATATTCTTGATTTGAAATTCAAATCAAGATTGATCTAGATCTTGATAGTTGTTAGATTACAACTCTATCTCCAAAGATTTTATTGGTTGGAGATGAAGATTATAATCCTATCTCCTACGATCTTATTGGTTGGAGATGAAGATTACAATCCTATCTCTAAGATCTTGTTCGTTGGAGATAAAGATTACAATCCTATCTTCTAACTACTATGTAAATCCATGAAAAGTAGTATGTGGATTGAAGGTTTTTCTTCCTAAGAAGTTTTCTCTTTTACGGAAGAGATTTTTTTTTACTAAAGAGTACATCTCTTTTCTCTAATCACAAAGTATTTTCATTGGGTACTTGAACTGTGGATTTAAGAGTAATCGTTCTTGAAACGTCCACCTACCTCGAAAATTGAGATGACAATAAAGAGCGGGATTGAACCTACCACTACTGCTTTCGTTATGGTAATCCTAATCCTTCTCCTTCATGTTTCTGTTTATCCAAAATTTCCTACAATATAGCCAGGTAAAGTTTTACAAAGTATTGGACATTTTTACATAATTAAAAATTGAGGGGAGGTCGGGGCGGTAGAGGGGGACAAGGGCGAGGAAGGCGAACTTGGCCGTGGAAGCAGATGGAGAAGGAGAACGAGAAGGAGGTGCATTTTAGACTTTTTCACGAGCCTAAATATGTCCAACTAAATTATGAATGGACAATTATTTTTTTTGTGGCCTATTCGATTCTCTGAGTGCCTTTATCTGCACTTAAATAATCCTCAATGTTCAATACACTATGCATAGTGCACCAAATCCTCGATAGACAAGTGCTGCTTGTTTCCACTTGCAAAATTGCAAGTGATAAAAAGTTTTGCAACTTTCTTAATTTTCTTTGTTTGGCCAAGCTCATGTGGCCCTCACATCCCACTTACAATAGGGTTGCAAAACCCACTTCTGTTTGCAAAATATAGATTACTTAATTAATTAAATAATTTAAAATTAGTTTTTTTATTATATTAATATTTTATTTATATTACAATAATATTTTATTAATATTTTATTTGTATTCTTAATATTTTATTAATTACAGTAATATTTTAGTATTTTTTGTAATATTTAATTAAATTTTATTAGTTTCTTAATATGTTATAAATTTTAAAGTTTATTAATTTTATTAATATATCGTTAGTATTCATATTTTGTTAGCATTTTAATTATTATATTAATATTTTATTAATATTATTACTATAAATATTTTATCAATTTTATTAATATTTTATATCAACATTTTTAATATTTTTTTATATTTTTTATTAATATAACAATATTATGTTATAATATAAACTTTCTATATAGATTTTATTAATTTAATATAATAATTACTTTTATTAATATTATAATATACTTTTTATTATATTAATATTTCATTATATTAATATTTTACTTTATTAGTTTGTAATTTTATAATATTACTATTAGTATTATAATAAAATTTAATAACATTATAATAATTCTTTATAGTCCATTTTATTAGTATTCTTAAGATTTTTTTAATATTTATGTTTTATTAGTAATCCTAAAATTATATTAGTTTCTTTAAATTTTTTTAAATTTTATAATTATTTTATTTAATTAACATTTTACTAATATCTTACTAATAATACTAATATTTTATTAATATTATTATTATAAATAACATATTAAAATTATTAATATTTTATTCCAAATTTATTAATACATTTTAATTTTCAATAATAAATTTAATTTAATAATATTTGTAATATTTAAATTACTGCTACAGTTGATTTTTGTAGTCCACTTTTCCGCTTACACTTTTACATTACCTATCAGATATTGTAAAATACAATATACTTTTTCACTTAAATTTTCACATTACCAATCAAATACAACAAAACGCAATATTTTTTTTTCTAATACAGTTTTTCTCATTCTCATTTTACAACTTACAATCACTTGCAGCAAAAACAAATATGTCAGTGCTCCCTTGTCACTTTTTTTTTTATAAGATTGTACAGAGGATAATGTTACGAGTTAATCAAATCAAGGCGCTGACTTTGCGGGAAGTTTGGTGCGCCAGATGAACTTGGATATACTGGATTTAATCCTCCAGGTTAAAGATGTTGTGTCCGATATTTATATTCAATATGCTACTACAATGTGCTATTTTTTTCTTAAGAATCATAAAATTTGGCAAAGATTTCATGCTCTAAGATATTGTTTTCTATTAAACATTGTTATATTTTTAAACATGAACAAGTAAACTTATAAAAATATTTTAAAGAAAATGAGAATTTAAATTGAACTAAATATATTAAGAAACAAAGATATTTGTCTATGTTATTGCTTATCAAGTTTAGATCTTTAAAATAGATCATATAAATAACTAGTTATGTTTCTAGTATTTGTGTCTTGCCCAATAAATTATAGGAGGAAGGCAGATTAGAACACTGAGACATCCAGCCCATTGCCATCTCTACCTCCATTTGAGGTTTATAGTCTTACGGGCTTGAGGTGAAAAATGAATATATAAATTCTCATAGGCAGTCATTGTTGGTTTCTGGGATCAATCTAACAACTAATCAATATCACTGAAATATCAACAATCTAATTGGCCAGGTCGGTAAATATCAGGTGAGAAGTTTTCCGTTCAATAGAACGTTCCTTAATTTAAGAACCACCTTTCAATTTTCTTGGTTAAAACACCAATTAGACTGATATAAATCAGTCTCAATATACTGAATATCAGTATATCCCCTGTATAAAGAAATTAATTCACTTATACAGTACTTGGAGTGAGGTACGCTTAAAGCGAATCTCTTTAAGACAATTATGTCCTCCGCACCAGTGCTAACGGGTTACTGGACGCTGGTCTCCCAAGATACAACACTCCTTCACGGTTTTTGGATAGCACAACCAAATCACCGTATGGTCGAACCGTAGTTAACCAATACCTTCACAGGATTGTTGAAGCAGCGGGATAAAGACAAATTTCGGGAGAATATTTGCCTTTACTTTAGAGGAGCACCCACTGTAGAGGAAGAAGGAAGGTTGAAGAATATTCTTCTTCGGAAGTCCCAGATTCAGACAACAATTCTATTAAAGAATCTGTTGAATTTTCTAAGCCCTCTTTCAGAACGAATTTTGCAGAATCTCTTTTGGAAGTCGCTTTGGAAACTGAGTTGCAGAATCCCTACTTGCTTTCGGAAACCGTGTTACTGATTTCCCACTTCCTGTTTGGAAGTCCCTTCAAGAATAAGAGAGAGGAACTCCTTCAGAAATCAGAAGGCAGATTGAGTTTTTGTGTGTTTTAGAATGAGAAATTGTGTGTTTTAGAATGAGAAAACGGAGCGCTATTTATAATGCTCCGAGAGGGGCAGTTTGGTCTGAACCTATCCAACAGTTGCAACGGTTCCGTTGCAACTGTTCGGTTCAACCGTCGCAACCGTCCAACCGCCCAACCGCCGCGACGGTTTAAAAGACAGCTGTTGGTGGGGCGGGTCCGATAGCGGAGCAGGTATGCTCGCAACCCATACCCGTGAGACCCGATTCAAAAAGAACTAGGCCGGGTAGGGAACCCAAACCCGAACCCAGACCCAGACCTGGACCCGAGCCCGAGCCCGAGCCCGGCACCAGCGCTGCCAGCGGAGGCGCGCGCGCATGTGCAGGCATGGTTCCCTCCCAATCGCGCGCGAAAACTCCAAGTACCCAAAGGGCATGCCCTTTGTTCTCAATTTTCTCTATTTAAACACTACGAACTTCCATCCCATGGCCAATGTGGGACTAAATACCTTTAGCTATTTTTAGTCCCATTTTGGCTTTGAATTAGGCAATCTTTAGACTTGAATATCTCATTCATTTGAAGTCAGAATTGAACATGTGAATATACCACGTTCATTCCCAATGGAAGGAGAACACACTCCAACCATCATCCAATTGATTCGATCAACGGATCTCGCCGTAATTCAATTCAAAGATTCACATAAATATTCTTCATATTCCAACAATCCCCCACAATGAATGGAGATTCAATGAATTGACACACAAAGAGACTGACTCTAATGTGAAAGGTACTTTAGAAAAGAAATTGCATCAGGATAGGTGAACTAGGTTTTGAACCTTCCATAGCGAAAGTTTTATCAGACTTACTGGCTAATCAGTGAATTAGGTCTTGAACTGTTAGCCGTTAGTGTAAGCCAAGTCAACAAGCTTCGCACAGTGACTTTCCAAATCAACTTTGGTTATCGGGTGTGTCCGTTTTGGCCTGGACATTCTTGGTTTCAGAGAGTATCTTTAGGGAATAACAGCCTCCATAGAAATTCCCAAAGAGCCGACCCAACTCTATACTCACATAGGTGATCGTCCTATTAAGAGTAGTCTACTCTACTTGTTTAGTAACAAGATATAGGCATCATTAAAAGCGTTAAGCTTATCCTTAATCCACTTGTAGAAAAGCACTTATGTGCACCTTAGGAATGGATTGGAGTTAAGCTCCTAGTGCTTACTTGCTGAGTCAATCATAACTAGTTTTTCCTCTTGAACTTAGTCTGTGGGATCTCCAGTCGCTAAGTGAGGTTTCCATTAAGCTGACTCGGTAAGGTTAGACTTTTAGACCATTCTCCTCGATGCGCAGTTTATACGCTCTCCACTTAAACATTTAGTAAGCGGATCCGCTAAATTATCTTTTGATGATACAAAGTCAATAGAGATAATTCCATTTGAGAGCAACTGCTTAACAGTATTATGTCTAGACGAATATGTCTAGACTTACCGTTGTATATAACATTTTGTGCCCTAGACAAAGCTGCTTGATTATCGCAGTGTATATATATAGCGGGCACTGGCTTTGCCATAATGATATATCTTCCAAAAATTATCGAAGCCATTCTGCTTCTTCTCCGGCCTTATCTAAGGCTATGAATTCCGATTCCATAGTGGAACGGGCAATACATGTTTGCTTAGAAGATTTTCAAGATATCGCTGCTTCTTCTAGAGTAAATACGTATCCGCTAGTTGATTTTGATTCCTCAGAATTTGCAATCCAATGAGCATCACTGTATCCTTCAAGTACAGGTGGATACTGTCCATATCTCAAGGTATATTCCTTGGTATGTGATACGTAACCCAATACTCGTAGTAGAGCAGTCCAATGTTGATCACTAGGATTACTAGTGTATCTGCTTAACTTGCTTACAGCGTAAGCAATATCGGGTCTAGTACAATTCATCAAATACATTAGACTTCCGATAATCTGAGAATACTCCAACTGGCGTATTCCAGTTCCTGTATTCTTATGAAGGTGGACGTGTGGGAGACAAGGATTTGTATTCTCCTTTATCCCATGATCCTTGAATCTTTCTATCATCTTATCCACGAGTGAGATTGAGATAGACTGATTCCATCTGGTGTTATGGTGATTTTAATTTCTAAAATTACATCAGCAACCCCCAGATCCTTCATGTCAAAACTGTTGGATAACATTCTTTTAGTGGACTTAATAATTTCAATATTAGTCCCAGTATCAACATGTTATCTACATAAAGACAAACAATGATACATGCATTTCCAACTGTTTTAATGTAAACACACTTATCACATTCATTGATAGTGAATCCATCTTTGATCATGACACTATCAAATTTCTCATGCCATTGTTTTGGAGCCTACTTTAGACCGTATAAGGATTTTACCAATTTACACACTTTGTGTTCTTGGCCCTTGACTATAAATCCTTCAGGTTGCTTCATATATATTTCTTCATTTAATTCACCATTTAAGAATGCAGTCTTGACATCCATTTGATGGATATCTAAGTTATGCAATACTGCAATTACAATCAACATCCGAATGGATGTTATTCTTGTTACTGGTGAATAAGTATCAAAGTAGTCAAGTCATTCTTTTTGTCGATAACCCTTGGCTACTAATCTAGCCTTGTACTTATCGATAAATCTATCGGGTTTTAATTTTCTTTGAAATTTACTTACACCCAATTGGTTTACTGCCAGGAGGCAAGTATACTAATTCCCAAGTATGATTACTTAGTATGGATTCTATTTCGCTATTTATAGTTTCTTTCCACATTTGTGCTTCTGGGTTGACATAGCCTCTTTAAATGTTTGAGGCTCGCTTTCAATAGCGTATGCTATGAAATCTGAACCAAAAGATTTTGAGATTCTAGATCTCTGACTTCTTCTTGGTTCAATTTCCGCATTAACAATCGGTTCCTCGGGGCTTTCGTCCCTGAACGCCATCTCACGTGTCCTTTTCCCAGAAGTCTTATCTGTTTCCCGTTATATGAAAAATATCTTCAAAGAACACATCATCTCTAGATTCGATAATCATGTTTACATAAATATCTGGTATCTCTGATTTATGAACCAGAAATCTGTAGGCCCTACTATTCAAGGCATAGCCTATGAATATGCAGTCTATAGTTTTTGCTCCCAACTTAGTCTTTTTAGGTAATGGTGCTAGCACCTTTGCAAGGCACCCCCACATTTGAGGTAATGGTAGGATCCTTCCATGCCATAACTCGAATGGTATAAGACCAAGTTTCTTGTGGGGTACTCTATTTAGAATATAATTTGCAGTTAATAGAGCTCCCCCCACAAGTTCTGCGGAGCTCCAGAACTTACGAGCATGGAGTTGACCATCTCCTTCAAAGTTCTGTTCTTCCGTTCAGCAATTCCATTTTGCTGAGGAGTATATGGTGCTGTTGTTTGATGGATTATACCAAATTTAGCACATAACTCACTAAAATCATTTGATTCATATTCTCTGCCTCTATCGGATTTTAGAATCTTGAATTCTTGTTGAGTTGATTCTCAACTTCGGCTTTATATATTATAAACATATTTATTGCCTCATCCTTACTGTTTAAAAGATACACATAACAGTATCTTGTATAGTTATCAATAAAAGTAATAAAATACTTTTTACCGCCTCTAGTTGGCATAAACTTCAAGTCACACAGATCGCTATGAATTAACCCTAAAGGTTCTGTATTTCGATCAATTGAGTGAAATGAATTTTTCGCTAACTTGGCCTCAACACAAATCTCACACTTGCGAATTTCTTCCAAGTTGAGTTTAGGAATATATCCTAAATTAGACAAGTTCTTTAAAGACTTGTAATTTACATGCCCTAATCTAGCATGCCATAAAATAGGAGACTCAAGCAAATAAACAGAAGATTTTCTTTTATTTATAAGCTTCGGGTACAAATACACAGACTTTTTATCTACCACTGCAACATTGGCTATAAAAAGTCCATCAACAAGATAACCCTTTCCCACATACATCCCTCCCTTAGTAAGTATAAATTTATCTTATTCAAAAACCATTCTAAATCCTTTCTTACTAAGTATTGATCTAGAGATCAAATTCTTGCGGATATCTTGAACATGTAGCACATCGTTCAGAGTAAGCTCTTTTCCAGATGTCCACTTCAGGGTGACCTTGCCTTTTCCTTCAACCTTTGAGACGGCTGAGTTTCCCATGAATAGTTGCTCATCTTGCTCTAATTTTTGATATTCAGAGAATAATAATTTCTCAGAGCAGATGTGCCGAGTAGCCCCTGTGTCTACCTACCAATCCTTATTGTTGGTTGTCAGATTCACTTCTGACACCACAACTGAAAGGCTTGGCGACGCATGGTCGGTCAAGTTTGCTTGTGGATAGTTTTTCTTATTCTTTTTGAGACGGCTGCGACATTCATTCGCCTTATGCCCTTCTTTGTTGCAGATGTAGCAGGTTCCCTTGAAGCGCATATTCTTGCCTTCTTAGACCTTGCCTTTGTACCCTTGGGAAGTCTTCTTCCACTTTAAGCCTTTGGAAGTAGACGCTTTTCCCTTTGAGTCTTCGATCACATTGGCTTTGGCTTCATAGGAGTTCTTACTGCTCCTTTTCTCAGATTTTCGGTTGTCCTCCTCGATTCAAAGCCTCACAATGAGATCTTCCAACTTCAGCTCCTTTCGTTTGTGCTTTAGGTAGTTCTTGAAATCTCTCCACGCAGGTGGGAGTTTCTCCACGATAGTAGCAACCTGAAAGGTTTCAGGTAGAATCATACCTTCGGCTTCTGTCTCGTGCAAGATAAGTTGAAACTCTTGCACCTGACTGATTATAGTCTTGCTGTCCACCATTTTATACTCCAGAAATCATCCTACGATGAACTTCTTGGTACCAGCATCCTCAGTCTTGTACTTCTTGTGAAGACTGGCCCATAACTTCTTTGCCGTTGTGATAGAACTGTAGACATTGTAAAGAGAGTCATCCAGTCCATTTAAATATAATTTCGGCAAAGGAAGTCACCTTGAGTCCATGCATCGACTGCAAGGACTGAGTCCCGATCAGTTCCGGGTTCTGGTGGATCTTCTTGCAGGAATTTGACCAGATGAAGAGTGGTCAAGTAGAAGAGCATCTTCTGTTGCCACCTCTTGAATTCTGTGCCGTCAAATTTTTCTGGCTTCTCCGGCTTCGGGTTAGGAAGTGGAGTAGGCATCAAAGCTTGTAACTGTATATTTGGTGCCTTGCTAAAGCTATCTTGATTAGTCTCAGACATTTTCTGTAAGTTCAAGCAGAATAGAAGTAAGAAACTTCAATATATAATTGTCTTAAGATTGTTAGTTTCTGGGATCAATCTGACAACTAATCAATATCTGAAATATCAACAATCTAATTGGCTAGGTCGGTAAATATCAGGTGGGAGGGTTTCCGTTCAATAAAACGTTCCTTAATTTAAGAACCACCTTTCAATTTCCTTCCTTGGTTAAACACCAATTAGACTGATATAAATCAGTCTCAATATACTGAATATCAGTATATCCCCTGTACAAAGAAATTAATTCACTTATACAGTACTTGGAGTGAGGTATGCTTAAAGCGAATCTCCTTAAGACAATTACGTCTCCCGCACCGGTGCTAACGGTTACTGGATGCTGGTCTCCTAAGATACAACACCCTTCACGGTATTTGGATAGCACTACCAAATCACCGTACGGTCGAACCGTACTTAACCAGTACCTTCACAGGATTGTTGAAGCAGCGGGACAAAGACAAATTTCGGGAGAATATTTGCCTTTACTTTGAAGGAGCACCCACTGTAGAGGAAGAAGGAAGGTTGAAGAATATTCTTCTTCGGAAGTCCCAGATTCAGACAACAATTCTATTAAAGAATCTGTTGAATTTTCTAAGCTCTCTTTCAGAATGAATTTTGCAGAATCTCTTTTGGAAGTCACTTTGGAAACTGAGTTGCAGAATCCCTACTTGCTTTCGAAAACCATGTTACTGATTTCCCACTTCCTATTTGGAAGTCCCTTCAAGAATGAGAGAGAGGATCTCCTTCAGAAATCAGAAGGCAGATTCATGAGTTCTTTTAGAAGTCGCTTTGGAAACTGAGTTGCAGAATCCCTACTTGCTTTCGAAAACCGTGTTACTGATTTCCCACTTCCTGTTTGGAAGTCCCTTCAAGAATATGAGAGAGGATCTCCTTCAGAAATCAAAAGGCAGATTCATGAGTTCTTTTGGAAGTCGCTTTGGAAACTGAGTTGCAGAATCCCTACTTGCTTTCGAAAATCGTGTTACTGATTTCCCACTTCCTGTTTGGAAGTCCCTTCAAGAATGAGAGAGAGGATCTCCTTCAGAAATCAGAAGGCAGATTCATGAGTTTTTGTGTGTTTTAGAATGAGAAAACAGAGCGCTATTTATAGTGCTCTGGGAGGGGCAGTTTGGTCCGAACCCATCCAACAGTTGCAACGGTTCGGTCTAAACCGTCGCGACGGTTTACAGACAGCCGTTGGCGGTGCAGTTCGGATAGCGGAGCGGGTATGCTCGCAACCCATACCCGTGAGACCCGATTCAAAAAGAATCGGGCCGGGTAGGGAAACCCGAACCCGAGCGCAAGAGCGGCACCGGCCGGCCAGCCGCCGCCGCCAGCGGCGCGCGCGCGCATGGTTCCCTCCCAATCGCGCGCGAAAACTCCAAGTACCCAAAGGGCACGCTTTTTGTTCTCAATTTTCTCTATTTAAACAGTATGAACTTCCATCCCATGGCCAATGTGGGACTAAATACTTTTAGCTATCTTTAGTCCCATTTTGGCTTTGAATTAGGCAATCTTTAGACTTGAATATCTCATTCATTCGAAGTCGGAATTGAACATGTGAATATACCACGTTCATTCCCAATGGAAGGAGAACACACTCCAACCATCATCCAATTGATTCGATCAATGGATCTCGCCGTAATTCAATTCAAAGATTCACATAAATATTCTTCATATTCCAACAGTCATAACAAGATGTTTTACATATGTAGCCTCTTTGATTTGCTTGAAGTAGGAAGAAAAATGTGTAAATAAGAAATGAGGAGAAAAAATAAAGAAAATGTAGAAAATTGAGATTTTTGCAAGTAAGTTTTATAATGTCTCTTATCAATGCATCATAGAACAAAACTTACATTTTAAGTAAGAATCTACATTTGCTAGCAACCATAAATGCGGATTTAGTTCCACTCTTTTTTCCTCTGAATAAAATATTATTATTGCACATGCACCATTTCTGCAATTGATTCTATAATATAATTGCTTTATTAAGTCACATTAACAAATTTCTACTTGATCAAGGTTTTAGACCACTTTTAACACCCAAAATCTACATTAATCTGAACCAATCTCGTTAACTCCACAAATGATATGACACCTCCCTAATTTTCTATTACTCTATAGCAACACACTTTCGATTCTCTTTCTTCTTTTGATTTCTTGTTTGCATGAAAATCTTGGTCCTTGGCTCCCAAGCAAGCAATCGGAATCAGCCAATTGGCACGCCATTTCTTTCATCACGTTTCCTAAATTTTCAAACTACACTGTTGTTTTGTCATTTCTTGATATCATCCAAAGTTGACTGCTCGCGGACTTGCTCAACTTAATTAGGCATCAAGCAATCCCAATCTCCCTCTTCAGCTCATGTATAAGAGGCCACCAATACACAATGATTCAAACACCAATAATTCTAGTTAAGTCCTAGATTTCCTATTTTCAGTGAGGAAAAAAAAAAAGAAGAAGAAAAGAAAAGAAAAGCGAAGTTCTTAATTGTTTTTCAGCTTGCAGGAGTACTAGTTTCTGAAGAGGCACGATGGGTCTGAGTCTCTCTTGTTTTGTGGATCTTGATAAGGCCGCGGCCGTGAGACCATCCGAAGAAAATAGTACTGTAGCGGAGGAGGGAAAAGAGAGAGTTGAAACGAAAAAGGCGAAGAAAAATTTGCAGGAAGGCGCCATCTTGGTGGTGCCTCACTTTCCATTGAGCGCCCGCCCGGTCTCCTTTGATCATGTTCAATTTGATGGTTCGTCGGAGTCCACCAATGACAGCTACTTACGTCTTGTAGTACTTACTAGCTGAATTTGTATTGTGTATTTTAGTCATTACTGGATCTATCGGCATGTATGAAAGACTTCTTCTAAACAGTTTTTCGTTGCTCTGCTTACTCTATCGCCTCGATGTCAGCTATGATGAGCTCATTAAAAATGACTTGACAGTTTTTGAAGAGCTTGACATTGCTCCTGTTAAGATAACTTGAGCTTCTTTTTGTTTTTCTCTCCTTTTGTTGCAACCTTTGAGCCTTCTCTATCGGCATGTACATTGTACTGTATTATTCATAGTCAATATGTTGCACATATTTTGTAGGTTGGAATTGTAGATGCGACTTGTAACAACAGAATTAAAAAGGTTGTGAATGGCCATGCCAATCAAATTGACCGTGACACACATAAATATACTGCACTATTTACAGCCAAGCATTACAATCAAATATATTTTTATTACAACCCAATTAACACTCAGTTTATAACAGCTTATGTTGATTGAGGCATCATGCAAGTGGCACCGCCAAGTAACAACCAACCAAACCAAAAGCAAAGGTTCTGACCCGTTCGGTCCGTTCCGGCCGATTTATCTGGAACCGGGGCCGGTTCAGTCCTTAATGGTAGTTTGGTTGGTCCAGAAATCTGGCTCATTACGGAAATTCTCCCAGAAAACAGAGGAAAATGGGAAGCGTGACCCGGGGCCGGAACCGCTTCTTCGGAGGCGGCGGTGGGCTCCACCACCCGGCCTTCACCAGGGCCCACCAGATCGGGGCCCTGACCCTCGTCGCCGTCACCTTCATCCTCACCAGAGCCTTCGACCGCCTCTCTTGCCCTTCTTCTTCTTCTCCTTCTTTTTTTACTTCTTTTGCTACGGCCCCTCTCTTCGATCGGAGAGCCGGCGGTCGCAGCTGGCCCAAGCGAGGGTTCGGCCCGACCCTCGACCTCAAGATCTACGTGTACGACGAGCGAGAGATCGACGGGCTGAGGGAGCTGATGCGCGGACGAGACGGGAAGATCTCGGCCGACGCTTGCGTCAAGGGACAGTGGGGGACTCAGGTAGGAATTTGATTTGATTTAATTTTGAACCTATTGAAGGATTACTTGTTGTGTTATAGCATTCTTCTGCCATTTGGATGGAGTTGTTCCTTCATTGAATAGTGAGGATTTCCCAAGTCATATTCTGAGATTGATCTCCCACCACACTTCAATTTCTGTCATTGATTTTTTGTATGCGACTGTTGCTTGCAAGTTTTAGCCAAGTAAAATGTGTATTCAAGTGAGACATGCAGTGGTTTAGTTATTAAACTGAAAATGTGTACCTGCAATTGAAAAATGAGTTTCAATGCATAAGATTAGAATGTCGACACTGTTAGGAATTTGGCTTCTAGAAATAATAGAGCAAGAAGTGATGTAACACACAAACTTACGTGGTTTAGTCAAAATAGCCTACGGCCATGAGCAAAAGCAACCAAGAAAGTCTCACTACTTGAGAGGATATTACAAATTAAGGTGGCATTTCCTCCTACCTTCACCAAATCTCTCTAATACAAAAGGCTAAAAGAATCTTCACCTCCACAATACAAAAAATTCTAACCAATCACAAGAATTTTAACTGACAAATGATGACTATACCCAAGAGAGCACATACAAAGAATGCTTCCTAGTACGACGTGGTGAAGGGCTTGATTTGTTATCTCACTTGGCACAATCCATCGGATGAGCATAGTTGTTTTATAGCTCATGTATTAGGACCTCATGTTTAAATTGAGCATCAGTAGTCATTCATGTGTCAAACTAATTGGATATCAGGTTGGAAGCAAATGATATACAACATGTTTACTACACAAAGTGGTACAATGCAACAGGTTTGATTTGTTTACCAAACTGGATGTAATCCATTAAATGAGCATAGTTAGTATTACTAGCTCTTTTATAGGTAAAAATTGAGTCTCATATGTCAAACTAATCGAATATTGGGTGGGAAGTGAATGATGCATAGGATGTGTACTATAACAACATGGTATTTCTGCAATAACAACATGGTATTGATGCAGAAAAGCGGTGCCATATGTAGTGGTCAAAATTTGACCCTCATCAAGATGATAACATGCGTTCAAGCAACCAAGAGCTTCCACCAGGAAATCCAAAACTCAAGAGTTCATTCCGGAGTCTGCCACATCCAACCTCCGCCACATCCAATCTTCATCACATCCAACCTTCCCGAAGGCATCATCAGTCTGGAGCCTCACTTCGCCACTCAGAAGTCTTTGCCTTCCCGAGGTCTTTCTCGTTTCAAAGTCTCCAACCCCAAGTCATATGCCTCGAATATCAGTCCACTGAGATCTCCATCTACCGTTACGTAACTCCACGCCCCGCATTCATAGCATGTGACTCTCCCTTTCAGCGCGGGCAGTTATGGATAATGACAGATTCCCCAGCCTGCAATCACAGCCAACCAACGCCAGTAATCACAACCGTTAGAACAAATCTAGCACGTGCAGATCGTACAGTTACAGCAGCCCGCCAATTCTGTCTGCATACCAACATCCCTATCAGGTATATATGATCATTCTTCTCTAAAGAGAGGGAGATGGCTTTTCCTCAAAGCACACAGACACCATCACATTGAAATTTCTTATTCCAGTCCATCCACTACACTAGCAGTTCTCTGTGCTAGTCTATTCACTAGATTGAAAGTTCACTGTTGTAGTCCATCTATTACACTAGCAGTTCCATATGCTAGTTCATTCACCACTCTAGAAGTTTCCTGTTCCAGTCCACCAACACACTAGCAGTTCCTCTTGCTAATCCACCATTCTACCACACTGGCAGTTTTCCTCTGTCGGTCCTTCCTACTATCTACCTTTTGGTTCTCACGCCCGAGGTGTCTTAGGCCGGCACCACACCAATGCTCCTAACATGAAATGTGTTCTTTCTCGTGTGTATTCTGACAGATATCACCTGGAGAGCGACTTTATCGCTTGTGGTGGGTTTGATCCACGGCAAGTCGGTTTTTGTCCACCACAAATTAGTGTTTTCATTGAGATCTGGTCTACACTCAAGGTCTCCTTCCTATCCAACCCAAAACCTTTCTCAAAAAGCCTCTCTCTAGCGCCGATGGCCGCGATAAAGCAGACTAGCATCCACAACGGTGTCTTGTCAAAAGGCAAGGTCATTAGCGCCATTGGGGCATGATCCCCCGCCTGCTGTCGATCAACCGCGTACTACCGAAGACACTGCCTCCTCATCGCCTCAGGAGGCAGCCACCAATATTCAAGCACCCTCGCCATAGTATGAAAGCCAGATACTTTAGATGCTCGCCGAGATGGAGTAGCAAGCTCAGTCAGATCGTGATCTGAAGCAGACGATTCTTGACCGTGAGAATGCCATCTGTGAACATTGTGGCAATTCAATGAACAACTCCAGGCCCGAATTGCTGCCCTCCAGAACACCTAGACACTAACGCAGTCGAAGAGCGAGCTAGGATCGAAGAATTCCCGATATCTGAGTCCTCAACGAGCTGATCTAAAGATGGATCAAAGAGGCTAAGTTGCAACTCAATAGCCGATCAACACTTTCAGCTGTTAAAGTCTCCGACTCTCTCTCTCCAAAGAGATTCTGGAGTGCGAATTCTCAAGAAAGTTCTCAACTCTGACATTCGACTGCTACTCCGGAATGAGCGACTCAGTTCAACACATCAGGCATTTCCAGGACAAGATGGTGCTCTACTCCCGCAATGATCCGATCTTGTGCCTAACCTTTTCATGCAGCTTAAAAGGTGTGACTTCGAACTGGTTCTCTCTTTGCCGCCCCATTCCTTCCACAACTTCGATGAGGTAACCGAAGCGTTCCTCACTCAGTATGTCTCTCGCCTGGAGGTCAAGAAAAACAACCATCACCTCCTCTCTATTAAGATTAGGTAGTGTGATAGCCTCAAATCCTACATCGGGTACTTCCAAAGCCAGATTGCCAAGGTTCTTAACTGCGGTGAGGATGTCTCTGCACTCGCATTCATCAGAAGACTACAGATCTCACCCACTGTACAAACACTTGTTAAAGCATGACATCACTCGAATGAGTGAAGTCTTATCCCGAGCTCAGCCCTACATCCAATTAGAGGATGCCATGAAGAGTTCAATCAACCACTCTCTAAAACACAACAATG
The DNA here is from genome assembly GCA_038442645.1 of Agave tequilana. Classification (NCBI taxonomy): domain Eukaryota; kingdom Viridiplantae; phylum Streptophyta; class Magnoliopsida; order Asparagales; family Asparagaceae; genus Agave; species Agave tequilana. The sequence continues at coordinate 164,330 of JAVJIF010010032.1, forward strand.
ATGAAGAGAGGACGAGCTCGCAGCGTGAGACGCTGACTCATGTTAGCAACCAGAACCAGGGGCAACCCGCCTTCAAGGAGCAGGCATTCTCGATTCTCTCCTCAGATCCACTCCGAGCCATCAGAGCGGAGCGACGCTTCACCCCGTTGAGGCTTCACATCAACTACATCTTCAATACTATCAAGAATCAACCGTGGATAAGACGCCCGAAATCAATCCAACATGGCCCCACGCTTCCCAGAGAGGGTGAGTATTGTTCCTTCTACGAAAGCAAGGGACACAAAATTACCCACTGCAGAAGTCTCCTGTGGTACCTGTAAGAATTTGTCCACTAAGGCTTCCTCAAGGATTACGTTCTTACACCCGAAGCAACGGCCAGTACAGGACAACCAAGCGCTTCGCCTCCTACTGAGCCACAATATGCAATCATTTAGTATAAAACTTTAGTATAAAACGATTGAGTGACCCTATTCCTCCTCCAAAAGCAAGGAAGTACCTCAACTAATAATACTCCCTGTATTTCCTTTAAAGCTCGTGTATTTTATTTGAAATCAATGAAATAAAACGCCCGAAATTGATCCAACATGACCCCACGGTTCCCAGAGAGGGTGAGTATTGTTTCTTCCATGAAAGCAAGGGACACAAGACCGCCCACTGCAGAAAGTCTCTGGTGGTACCTGGAAGAACTTGTTCACTAAGGCTACCTCAAGGAGTACGTTTTTACACTCGAAGCAATCGCCAGTACAGGAAAACTAAGCGCTCCGCCTCCTACTGAGTCACAACATGCAATCACTCAGTACAAAGCGATTGAGTGACCCAATTTCTTCTCCAAAGACAGGGAAGTACCTCAACTAATAATACTCCCTGTATTTTCTTTAAAGCTCGTGTATTTTATTTTAAATCAATAAAAGAAAATATGCTTTACTTCTAATCGTTTTCTTGCCACTTTGCTGATGGAAGTATCCCCCATCATTCCCAGACGCTTGTACCTTCCGAAGTGGGAGTGTCCCGCACTCGGAGGCGGCAATGCAAGCACCAGCTTACGAGTCCTTCTTGATTAGCTCACGAGCAGTTGAAACCCTCCATTATGGGAGTATCCCCCGCTCAAAGTCCCTGCTATGCTGATGGGAGTGTCCCCTATCAGTTCCAGGTGCTTGTACGTTCTGAACTGGGAGTGTCTCCTACTCGGAGGCGACTATGCAAACACCAGCCTACGGGCTCCCTCTCGATTAGCCCACGGGCAGTCGAAACCCTCCTTGTGGGAGTGTCCCCTACTCGACGTCCCTGCCACGTTGATGAGAGTTTCTCCCATCAGTCCCTAACGCTTGTACATTTCGAAGTCGGAGTGTCCCCCACTCGGAGGCGGCAACGTAAGCACCTGCCTACGAGCTCCATCTTGATTAGCCCACGGGCAGTTGAAACCCTCCGCTATAGGAGTGTCCCCCACTCGGAGACCCGAATTGCCACTCTGCCGATAGGTTTTACTTCCACTCGGAGTCGACACATCCAATCTATCGATGGGTCACACTCCTCCTTCAGAACCCTACCAAGTTTGCAGATACCATTGATGGGATTACCCCCACTCGGAGACAACACTGCATGCTTGCCAAAACACTCCAAACAACCAACCCCACGGGAGATACAAATTAAATAATCTGGAAAGGTATGAGCGTCCAGTTATTATCCGAACACAGACCACTTTTATTCCAATAACATAGTCTTTGCATATGCCTGCATGTACTATTTGTCTCGAATTAACATGGATTATGTATAATTAACCTATGAATGCACAAGACATAAGGTATATACATGAGGGTTTCTTTATTGGGATTATTCCCTCGATGTATCGGTTTCATGTGATTAAAAGTTAAGTTACATAATTTTATTAATCCACTCTGTTACGTTTATATTGAATTTCATTATATTTACAATTGATTTAAAATATTCCATTGTATGTATGTGTGCGCATCCTCCTTCTATCCGCTGATGGGAGTGCCCCCCATCAGAAGTTCAAATGCTTGTATGTCCCGTTGAGTGTCCTCACTCAGAGGCGGTAACGCAAGCACCAGCCTATAGGCTTCATCTCGATTAGCTTACGAGCGATCGAAAACCTCCGTTGTGGGAGTGTCCCCCACTCTGAGTCTCTACCATGCAGTTAGAATTTTCCCCACTCAGAGCCCTACCAAGTCACTGCTTCGCTGAGGAAATACCCACCCTCAAGCAACCGTGAACCCAACTCTGTTGCTGGGATTTTTCCCATTCTGAGGCCTAAAATTTGTAGGTGTCGCTGATGGGATCTCTCCCACTCGGAAATAACAACGCAAACTCGCCAAACCATTTCATATCCAATCAGCCATATCAGAGATAGGGATCAATACTCCGAAGAGGTATGGTCATATTAATTCTAAAAAAGCCAACGGTAAAAACAACCAGGCAAGATCCAAACAACCATTTTCATTTCAAAACTATATATTTCTATTCCAAAGATCTTTCCATACCGAAATATTTCCATTCCGAATACATTCCATTAAACATATTTGATTACAATTGACAAGAATAATACAAATCCCTTTTACATCCAAGTGTTTATAATTTATTGAAAAATATATAGCAAATCCAGATCCAAACGCTCCCGTCCTGCCACCATTAATAGGCCCTTGACACTGCACAACAAAGAATTGCTCATTGGAGAATGCCTCCTGGGAGTAATCTTCCGTCTTCGTCCACTCCATGGCTCCTGAACAGGCAACCTATGCCTCCGCATCCGCACCTCTTCAAGGCAGCAAACTAAGAACTCTCATGAAATCCTGCGAGAGCGAGACAGTTGCTCTCCAGAGACAGAAGCATGCAGGACACACAAAAAGGTGATGATATTACATCCCCTCTTAGGTGTTCTGGGGAAGAGATCCGAGCCCCGGGGTGAGAAGCAATTCATCGGCACACCCAGCAGATGAGCTCCCTTCCTCTATACACGCTATCATGAAGGAGGCTAATGACCTCAAGGTCGAAGCTTGCTCCCTCAAATCCAAGCAGCCTGAAAATCAGATCACCCGATCTAGTTGAAGTAAGAATCTTACTTGTCATCCCCGATGACGGCACCTTGTCATGACGTCTAATGCGCCGTAACAGGCCCATCATGATAGCTAATGCAACCAAGCCCTCTAAAAGAGAGAGCATGATCACCACTTCCTTATCCTCTCCCTCTTCCTCTTCTTCCTCCATCTGATGAAAAGAAGAGAAAACGACATGGAGGCACATCAAGAAAAGAAATTAGGGTTTCGAAGTAAGGGTTTCTAAAAAAAAGAGAAGATGACTTTCTTCCATGGATCTTCCCTTTTTATAGACAGACGAGAAGCCTGACCGCCTCCAATTCAACTTCTTAATCTCTGAAAAGTCGGCCCACATTTTCAAGATTTTTTGGTCAACAATAAAGGCAAAAGATCAACCATCGCCACCAGTCATAATGACGCTAGGATTCAAAGAGAACCATACACAATCTTCTGAGAGATCCCCCCACTCGATGTGATAACTGTCAGCCAGCTGTGTAACCAACAATTAATTTCAGAAGATTCGCAACGATTCGAAGAGATTCGCCGCACAAGCATCATGATGAGTTTTAAAGCCTTCACCCTGAGTATCTTTGATTCCCCGACTTCTCTTCCACAGACTCCGACAAGTGGTGAAGCAGGGGCATCTGTAGTGGTCAAAATTTAACCATCAGGATGATAACACATGTCTAAGTTACCAAGAGCTTCCATCAAGAAATCCACAACTCCAATAGTTTATCACGGAGTCTCCGCCACATTCAGTCTCCGTTACATCCAACCTTACCAAAGGCATCCTCAGTTCGAAACCTCACTCTGCCACTTAGAGGTCTTTGCCTTCCCGAGATCTTTCCTGTCCCAAAAGTCTCCAACTCCAAGTCAGAGGCCCCGAACATCAGTCCATCGAGACCTTCTCCTACCGTTACGCAGCTCCATTCTCCTTGAGTTCATAACGTGTGACACCCCTTTCTGCACGGGCAATTATGGACAATAGTGGATTCTCTGGCCTGCAATCACAACCAACAAGCGCTAGTAATCACAGCTGTTATAACAAATCCAGCACGTACATATCGTGCAGTTACAGCAGCCTGCCAATTACGCCTTCGCGTTGACATCCCTTTCAGGTATATATGATCATTCTTCTCCAAGAAGAGGGAGATGGCTTCTCTAATCCTCAAAGCACACATACACCATCACACTGGAAGTTTCTTATTCCAGTCCATTCATTACACTAGCAGTTTCGTGTGCTAGTCTATGCACCACACTGGAAGTTCATTGTTTCACTCCATCCATGACGCTAACAATTCCCTATGCTAGTCCATTCAATACTCTGAAAGCCAGTCCACCAACACACTAGCAGTTTCCCATGCTAGTCCACCCTTTCACCACACCTGCAGTTTACCTCTGCCGATCCTTCCTACCATTCCACCTACTGATTCTCACGCCTGAAGGTCTTAAGCCGGCACCATACTGGTGCTCCTAACATGAAAGGTGTTCTTTCCCGTGTGTAATTTAACAGGTATTACCTGAGGAGCGTCTCCAATCATTTATGGTGGGTCTGATCCACAGTAAGCCAATTTCTGTCCCCACATCATGCTTATCAAGTTTTGATGAAATCTAATTTCCTATTTTTATGCTTGATTTCACCATATACTACAGCATATAATTACAAAAGACTGGACAATTCAGAGCAATGTTCTAAAAATCAGATTAATCGGCCGATTAATCCTATTAGTTGGAAGCCCGCTTAATATTACATTAATCGCTCTGATTATGCGCTCGGGCGATTAAGCGGGTCCAAAACGATTAATTCCCAATTAATCTTAATCTGATTAATGTACGATTAATCTGATTAATCATTTTAGGCATTTCATATGTTTTTTATTTGAAAAGCTTATCACTTTGTGTGTGTTGGATCGCTAAGTAGTTTATTTTATGATGTTGATGATTGATAATGATGTTTTATTAAATAGTAGATGAACTATTATTTATTAAATAGTATATAAATTATGATATTTTATTATTGTATATTTTGCATAAAGTGATACTTATGTTTTATTATTTTTGATTATTTTTTAAATTAACTTATTTAGCAATCTTTCTCCATTATTCTTTAAAGCTCATTATTTTAAATGATAAATTGACTAATTTTTGTTATCTTATTTTGCAGGTAAGTTTTTTTATTTATATTTATATTGCAAAATTTAAAATCTTGGATTACTAATGCGAAAAAATAAGTTCTTTTATTTCTTTGTTTTTTACTATTTATTCATATTGTCTTGTTGTTCATCATATCATGGTTTATAACTTCAAATCTAGATATTGTCTTGTATAATATTTTGGCATTTTCAACAATTAATTGTATATATTCATATATAATTATATATAAATATATTAAAATATATTAAAATATTCAAAAACGATTAATCCTCGATTAATTCCTGATTCATCCGATTAATCATTATTCAATGCTGGGCCGCACGAATAATGAAACCAATTTTTAAAATACTGATTCAGAGGCAAAAACTGGAAACTGAAAGTACCTTGGTGTACTGTGCTCAAGGTTCTAAATATCGGATATCGAAATCGTATCGGATGGGATTTTTTTATATCGGATATCGGATATCGGGAGAGATTCGAGGATACACGCGCATATCGGGCGTTCATATTAGACACTATATATAATGAAATATTAATAATTAAGAGTTGGTTTAGAGTCATACATATCATCTACCTAATAAAAATGATATAATATGCTTGTAAAGACAGTAAAAAATAATGTACATTTGCACGCAATCGTGCAATAAATAAGTTATTTCATATCAGGCGATATATCGGCCAATATCGGGCGATTTATCGGCCGATATTTCAAATATCGGCCTTTTTTTGCTGCAAACGATATAGCGAACGATTTCCCCATATCGTATCGGCAGCAAACAAAAAACGAGATATCGGACAATATCTCGGTTGTATCGGACGATATTTAAAACAGGGATTGTGCTTTAATTAAATGCTTCTATCAGATTGGACATTCCTCACTGTGTGGAATTTTGCTTCCGTGGTATATAGATTAGACAATAAATGTATTGACACATCTATTCATATTTTCTTGGATAGTTTCATCGCTCTGTATCTGACAGGCTAGAAGTGTAGGTATGAGTGATGGTGCCCAATTATTGGTATTGTTGTCAGATCATGTATAGGCCAAACCTTGGCTATGTTTTGAAAAGAAGCATTTACTCAGTGTTTTGTTCTTACTTTGTTTCCTTTGTGTAGGTGAAAATACACCAATTACTTCTCAAGTCCAAGTTTCGGACATCAAATAAAAAGAAGCAGATCTTTTCTTTGTTCCATCATATGTCAAATGTGTTCGGATGATGGAGGCTTGAATGATAAGGAGATTAACCAGACATATGTGAAGGTAAAATATCATTATGGATTGTGTAATTTCCCATTATCTTACATCAGACATCCCTGCATATTTCTAGGAGGTAAAGGCACTTACCTGCAAGCTTGATGGAACTGTCTATTTTTTCTTCTCCCTCCTGCTAATTAACACAACTTTTGAAAGTTTTTGGTTGCAACTGCTTATAATGGCAGGCGGGCTTGTTTAAATATGCACAGTACTTTTGATGCCATCTGTAGACTGATCACGACAAGCCTATTTTCTTGACTTGTGTTGATAATTGTTGTACTTTTCTCCCCTTCTATTTCTCTCCTTTTTTGTGGGTTTGATCACTGTCTAATTTTTAATGAAGGTTCTAAGTCAAATGCCACATTTTCGCCTATCAGGTGGTCGGAACCACGTGTTTGTCTTTCCCAGGTGCCTTATTTTGATGAAACTTTTGCAATACTTCTGTGATTATTGATGATACATATTGTCCTTTATAATGAATGATTTATGACTAATAAGTAACACAGATGTGCTTAAAATATTCATGGATTAATTGCAGTGGTGCTGGTGCCCATTTGTTTCGCTCCTGGGCAACATTTTTGAATCGATCAATCATTCTTACTCCAGAGGTACTATACCCATGCTTTTGAGGTTCTATAACTGCAGAAGAAAGATGAGTAGCTTAAACAATGACCGTTACTAAAACTCCTATTATTTCTTTTAACAAGAGTTGTTGTTGCTTCTGTTGTATTTGCTTTCACTATAATCATCTGATACTCTTTATGGTTAGTACTGTTTACCAATTGCCATACTGTCATGCTTACCCAAAGAACAATTTTTCCCGAGACACATGCTGCAGATTGATTACAGGATTTTTACACTAATTCACATCTCCAAGATATTGTTAACTTTATACATGCTTGAAACAATGTTGGAAGAGTGTTTGCTGGATTTTTTATCACATCCTGGGCTTGAACAAACTAGGTGGAGTATTTTGCTGAATCTCAATTGAATGGGAGGGTTAATGCAATACAATTATATGTTAGGAACATCCCATGTTCTTTAGTTTCATTAAGAATGTGCTAAAAGATATGAGAGAGGAAAATGCAGAAATGGCTGTTATACTGAAATGTCTTTTGCTTACATACCTTTCACTATTCACGTAAATTAGATTTTTTTTACCATGGTCGATAACGGACTTTAGTTCATTTTCTTCAATGTTATAAGTTATATTAAGGTAGTGTGTTCTGTTCACTGATAATTCTGGTGGAGATATATTATTATTAGCAATTTAATATTATTACATTACTTTACCAAAGTAGTAACCATCATCTCAAAATCTTACATAAGGAATTTGATTCAAATCCCAATTTAGGCATATATTTTTTCATAGTAAGCTGATTGAGTGCTCCATGTGAAATTCATATGACAATTTTGTACCTTGGCCAGGTTTTGCTTTTTCTACAGCCTTACTTGAAATGCGGAAACGTTTTAAGATATTAGGAAGGTTTACAACCTAATAAACTTAAATATAATTAATATATTAAAGTATACTAGATTTTAATTAAGTCAATATTGATACTAATCAATTCAGTAAATAAGCTAAACTCTACATGAGCTTAAACTGAGAGACTAAACGAGCCCCATATGAGAGGAGCCGCCAAGCGGTACCTCATGGGAATTGAGCTTTGAACACGAGGTGAGCTTGAAATAATCATGTTCATTTTCGCCATCTATTTTATTGAACATAGATTGTGTTTGTTAGAATTCCAAATATAATTTACTATTTCAGAGAGAATATTCAATACAATTACATGTCTCTTCTTATACAGACTCAATCAAAATGAATCCTACTCAAACTACTACTAGAAGACTATAAACGAATTCTCAAAATACTACAAGGAATACAATTCTAAATTACATCTAACACCTCCCTCAAACTCGTGATGGTATGAACATCGAGAGTTTGTCTACCAAAAAACGAAAACGAGCTACAATATGCGACTTGGTAAACAAATCAGCCAATTGATTAGAACTTGAAATATGCGGCAGGCTAATGGTGTCAGTCGTCTTAAAATGATAACGAATAACATGACAGTCAACTTCAATGTGCTTTATCCATTTATGAAAAACTTCATTCTTAGCAATCTGAATTGCACTCTTGTTATCACAATACATAAGCGTCGGACCAGGCATAGGTATACTCATGTCTTCAAGTAACCAATGAAGTGAAACAATCTAACACGTTGATGCCATGGCTCGATATTCTACCTCAGTAGTGGATCAGGCAACATCTTGCTTCTTACTCTTTCAAGAAATCAAAGAATCACCAAAAGATATACACCAAGTAGTAGTAGACTTAATTTGTGTCATCTCCCACCCAAGCAGTCATAGTAGCCTCGGAGAATTAGTGAAGAAGCTGGAAAGAGTAAACTCATGTGTAGTGTACCACGTAGATAGTGCAAAATCCAAACTACTACAGCCCAATGCATGGAACGAGTAGCTGCCTAAAATTAATTAATAATATGCGCTGCATGTTGAAAGTCAGACGAGTAACTGTGAGATACACTAATAAACCGAAAATCTCATGAAAATGAGTACAATCTTCTAGCGAAATACCATCAGTGGGAGTGGGAGTGGGAGTGGGAGAAGGAGAAAGCTTGGAATTCAACTTCAGAGGTGTATTGGCCGTTCAAGTATCAGTTAAGCCAACTCTACTAATCAAATTAGAAGCATATTTTGATTGAGATAAAAAAATAGTCGCGAGGTGATGAAGCTACTTCAGTCCAAGAAAATAGCAAAGGAGCTCAAGATTTTTTATGTCAATAAAGAATTCAAATATTTCTTAACCATATAAGTACATTGAGAATCATCTCCAGAAATAATCATATCATCGACATAAAGCAATAAGATATTGCGTCATGAGAAGACTTGAATGTAGGGGTGCAAACGAATGCATATAATTCGCGGATGTCCACATTCGCAAAAAATGCAGATTCAGATACGTAAAATCAGCATCCAGATGGATACGGATTTGAATATGGTTTTTGAAAAGGTTGTCGACTCGGATACAAATATGTTTTAAACCCAGATATGGATACTGATATTTGCATATGGATGAATATATTTTTGGATGCGGATATCCACATTTGAATGCAACAGCAGATGTGGATATCCGCATATGGATGCGGATAAGAATGCGGATATGGATACGGATATCCGCATAAAAAATGTGATTTCTTTTTTTTACTTTGAAGTTGAAATTTTTCCTGAGATCTATGTATATATTGTTTTGATGAAGAATGATAATTGGGGAATATGCAAACCAATAAAATTATTTTCCCTTGCAACTTAATGTTGACTTAGTTATTTTATTTAATTAAGTAAATTACTTGTTTCTATCTCTTACCAATTTTATCAGAGTACTTTGTTATCATATTGCATTTTTATATTTTTAACTAAGATAAACTGTCATATGACTATATCCGTGTAGCCTATCAGTAACTGTATTTATTTCTCACATATTTGAATTGTATCTGTATCTGACTCGCTATTATTTGATTTGTATCTGATATCCGATTTTGGTGAATGTGGATATCAATTTTTTCATATCTGACAATATCCCTATCCATATCTGAAAGTTGAAAACGGATATGGAAATAGTAAATGCTATAATGATGTGTTTGCACCCCTCCTTGTATGTGAACATAGCTATATTTTTGGGGAAGCAAAAAATCCCACATGCAACAAAGTTGTGGTGAACTTTTCAAATCAAGCACGTGGTGCTTGCTTTAGATCATATAAAGCACGTCTAAGATGGGATACATGACCTTGTGGATGTTCTAGGCGAGGTGGAGGTCACATATATACTTCCTCTGACAGGTCACCATTAAGGAATACATGCTTTACATCCATCTGGAGCAAAGGCTAATATAATAAGGAGGCAATAAAAATTAAGGTATGCATAGAGGTCATCTTTGCAACGGGAGCAAAAGTCTCCTCATAATCTACCTCATATTCTTGAGCAAAATCTTTACCCACAAGACATGCCTTGTGTCGTTCAAGTTTTGATCTTAGGCACCCACTTACAACCAATCATGTGTTTGTCAGGAGGGAGAGGAACAAGATCTCATGTTCTAGTTTTATGCAACACATCTAACTCATCTAGCATAGATTTCTGCCAATTTGAATCTGAAGAGGCTTCCTTATAGGACTAAGGCTCAACAAAAAAAAATGAATAGAAGACAAAACTAATAAACTGATCAGAATAGTAAGAAGTTAAATTAGCATACTTAGCAGGTGGATATCTTTTTCTAGCAGAAAGAATGTGTTTTACGGGAGTGAGAACACTGGAAGTAGCAAGATCAATAGATGGCGACAACTTGGTAGTAGACTCCATACGAGTAGATTTATCAAGAGGTGTTGTTTGTACTGTAATATCCTTATTTTTGCTTGTAAATAATAGAATATCTTGAAGGAGAAGACATATCAAAAGAGTGAGAGGCAGAAACATCTTCAGGAAAATGTTCCTTAGAAAAGGATCGATATAAATAAGTTCAGATTGGTCTATTCGAGAAGTTTCTCAAGAATATGCAAATAAAAAAAATATGCTCAAGAAAAATAACATGATGAAACACATACAACTTTTGTCATATAGGATCATAAGACGAGTACCCTTTTGACCAACACTATAACTTAAGAAAAACACACATGCGAGAACGAGCAGATATTTTAGAATGTTCAGTGTAGGAAGCAAAACAAAACAAGTACATCGAAACAGACAAAGTGAAGAATAATCTGAACGTTGTTGGAATAAGCACTCAAATGGAGACAAATCAGAAGTGAGGCTTGTAGAAATTCTATTAGTTAAATAAATTGCAATCAAAAGTGTTTCACCCCATAAAACTGACGGTTACACTGGATGAAAGAAGAAAGCGAGTGGTCTCAACTAAATGACGCTGTTTTTGTTCAACAATATCATTTTGTTCTGGTGTATGAGGACAAGAAGTTTGGTGAATTGTGCCTTCAGAGGCGAGGAGTTCATGAAATTTTGTAGACATATATTCATCACCAGAGTCAGATCTAAAATACTTCACAGATTTTTCAAAATGAGCTTTATCATAACAATAAAAACAGAATAAATAAAGAAAAATTCTGAATGATGTCCATGTGTATCGAGTAAAATCATCGATAAGCACAACATAATAACGAGATCCCCCATTGTGGGTATAGGCGCAGGCCCCCATACATCTGAATGAATTAAATTAAAAGGTGAATGCATAATGAAGAGCTAGTATTAAAAGTAAAGAAGTTTGCTTTGAAAACTTACAACCACTACAATCTGAAATATCATGAGATTCATAGGACCCAAAACTCCAGTAAATACTAAATATTGTAACCTAAACTTAGACACATGACCCAAACATGAATGTCATAAATAAAATATAGAAGATTCAGAACTAAGACTAAAATAAGACAGATTGAGAAGATGTTTTGCAGTCAAATTGTTGTTCGATATCGACTTGTCACTATCTGTGCAAAACTGCTGGCTGAACCAGAATTAGCCCAAATAGAACACACCAACCGTCTGGAATGCCCAAAAACCTAGAAATTGATATATGGATCAACCAAATTGACTTCCGAATAACCAATATATGGTTAAAAACATTATCAGCCATCTGATTACCAGAATTCGAGTCTGACAAAATTTCAAACTCTCTACAAAATTTCAGACTCGCTTCTGACTCTCTTCTCTATATTGCTGTTTGGGTACAACAGCAAATCCCAAACCAGGTTTAGAAACTAAAGAACGCTAATTCTGTGCTAATGAGAAATCGGGTTTGGGTCTATCCAGAACTTGAAATCTGAACCAATCCCCGATGATTTACTACTGCCGAGTAAATCCCAATAAAAAAGATTTATATCACGAATGACGAACCAAACAGATTGAGAAGATTGAAGAACAAGAGGTTACAATTAGATTTCAGAATAGGTCGAATCAAGAAAGCCTGCTATCGATGCCAACAGATTCAAGCAGATTTCAAGAGCTAATTCCAGCAACAGATTGATTGTCACAACCAAAATAGATTTTCAAATCGAGGATGACAGCAGAAGAATGCCAAAGAATTGGCTCTCATACCATGTTAGAACTCCAAGATACTTTACTATTTCAGAGGGAATACCCAATATAGTTTCATGTCTCTTGTTATATAGACTCAACCAAAATGAATCCTACTCCAACTACTACTACTACTAGAACCTGAATACTACTATGACTATTATAGGACTCTCAATACTACTAGGAATACAATTCTTAATTACATCTTACAGTGTTCAAGCTTGGTTCATTTAGTTATCGGATAAACATGAATGGATTTTTACCGAGCTGAACTTGAGTGGAGTTTCAAGCTTTCCAAGACTTTTTACAGTGCTATTTTTGGCCATCAAGTATACTCATGTTTTGTAGTAATTATAATTGTATTCCATATGTTCTAATTCTAAATCCTTTATATTCTAAAGCTCGCATTTCTACTTAGGAAACTATTTCTTCTCCAGCCCCATCAACTGACACAACATTATCAACCAATAATATGCACAGTAACTTCATCTGTAAGTTGCGCGAAGGTATGACTTAATGCTGAATCTTGGTGTAAGCTTGTGGTGATAACTGATAAGGAATGGGAATGGCTCTATCATCACTCCAATTGTTAGGGCTCTCAATTATAGGACTCTCAATGCTACTAGGAACACAATTCTTAATTACATCTACCAGTGTTCAAGCTTGGTTCATTTAGTTATTGGATAAACATGAATGGATTTTTACCGAGCTGAACTTGGGTGGAGTTTCAAGCTTTTCGAGACTTTTTACAGTGCTATTTTTGGCCACCAAGTATACTCATATGTTCTAATTCTAAATCCTTTATATTCTAAAGCTCGCACTTCTACTTAGAAAACTATCTCTTCTCTAGTCTCATCAACTGACACAACATTATCGACCAATTATATGCATAGTAACTTGGGTTCTATTATCCAAAAGGATTGGGAGCTCAATAGTGATGTCAACTATAGGATCCAAGCCGGCTGGTTGAAATGAAGGAGTACAACAGGAGTTTTATGCGACCGTAACATTCCGTTATGGTTGAAGGGAAAGTTTTATCGGACTGCTACACCGAATGTTGGGCTATAAAGAGATATCATGCCCAGAAGATGAGTGTAGCGGAGATGCGTATGCTTCGTTAGATGTGTAGTAACACGAGGAGAGATAAGGTGAGAAATGAGGATATTCGTATTAAGATAGGCGTAACCCTATAGAAGAGAAGATGAGAGAAAATCACCTACGATGGTTTGGTCATGTGCGACGTAGACATACAGATGTGCCAGTCCAACGAGTAGAGCGATCAAATTAGAGCAAGTTAAAAGAGCGCAGGGGAGACCGAAGAAAACATGAATGGAGGCGATACGACAAGATATAGAGGCTAAAAGTCTTAATGAAGGCATATTGCTCGATAGGAATGAGTGGAGAAAGTTGATCCATGTGCTCGATCCGGCGTAATCCTCCTTTGGTTCATGTAGCCTACCCCAAATACTTGGGACAAATGTTTTAGTTGTTGTTGTTGTAACATGCATAGTAACTTCATCCATAAGTTGTGCAAAGGTATGACTTAATGCTGAATCTTGGTGTAAGCTTGTGGTGATAATCAGAAGGAATGGGAACGGCTCTATCATCCCTCCAATTGTTCTCAGTATAGCTACTATTCCATCATACATATCTTTAATCAAATAAATCTCTGAAAGGCGACAAGAGGATAAAAGAGGAGGAAAGGATCAAATATGGGTAGTATGAGACTCTCAGCCATGAAAAGCACAAAGGCAAAAGACCAGTACTTGTTCTTAGTTTCGTAAATTGAAGTGCTCATGTGTTTTTAAATGCATAAACTGCATCCTCTCATTAAGATCGTGTTGAAACTGTTCCATTTTGGTTGAAGCCATCTGTAACTAACTACATTGCCAAATCCTTTGATTATGGAACTGATTGGCTTTAATCAATGTTTCACTTTGATCTATGATTTTTTTGTATTGTCTCTTAATGAATGGGAATCAAATTTCGGTTCTTCCCGTTTCCACTTATTCTTCCAGTCATACAACCATTCATATGTTGTCATGATTTTAGAGCCCTAATGTTCTGAGCCCATATTGTGTTGGACCCGTTGGTACCGATCTGAGAAAACTAGCACTGCACATAAACTACTTAAGACAACACTTCTGCTAGCCTCTATAATAGACTTGCCGCCTCACCAAACAATTGTACGTGGGCTGTGGGCAGCAGCTCGTAACTTGTTGCAAGTGGCATGGTTTGACAATTTTCCCAATATCTTTCTGAGCATTTTAGTTAAAAAGAAGTGCCCTCAGCATACTAAACATGGATACTAGGTTTGCTATATGTGATATATAAACTAATTTATTGTTCCAATTGAAGCTTCCTTTATGAATCTGTAATAAAATGTCTCTCATTCATTGAACAGGGTGATCGGACAGATAAACGAGATATAAGCTCTTTTAGTACATGGAAAGACATTATCATCCCTGGTAATGTTGACGATGGAATGACTACATTTTATGGGAGCACCATAGTCCAACCTGTCCCATTATCAAAGAGGAAGTATTTGCAAACTTTCTAGGACGTGCACAGGGAAAGGTTGGTCGACTTCGATTGGTGGACCTGGCTAAGCAGTATCCAAAAAAGGTTAACCTTTTAATTTTATCATTTCTCTTTTGGTTTGCAATTTTTCTTTCATGTTCCTCCGGAAGCATGAAATACGTGAATGTAGGAAATGGTGTCTCTAATATATGCTAATACATATTCAGAATACATATTGAAATTTTATTCTTCTCAAAAGAAAAGCTAAGCTAGTTATATCGGAGTTTTATCACAAATTTTTAGATATTTGCAGGGTTAGATGTCATTGTCATTTGAAACCTATGAAGCATGGATATGGATACAGAACTTTGGTGCGACACAATGCAAACCCCAATTTAACTAATTTTCAAAAAGTAGGACTCATGTATGGCATGAATATTGGTAAATTTATGTCGACACACACACACACACACAATACATAGGCACCAAATACAAACATGGGATACAAAAACAAACATGATACAACTACGAGGATACATCATGGAATAGTAATAATAAGATTATATTTGTCTGTACATTAATATTCATTATCTATATCATGCATTTGTAAGTAAGACTATAAGAGTTAAAAAAGAACATTATTATGAAACATTTTTTAAGTTAACAATCATATTATTTGTTAAGAATATCTTATTAAGAAATTAAACAAATTATATAAATGCAATGCATTTGTAAATAATAGAATTGTAAACCCATTATTTAAACATTAAATTGAGAATTTAATTTTCAAGTCTTAGACGCATCAATAATGTCTCTAGAACATCAAGGATACATTGAAAATTCTGTGACATGTTAAAAGGAGTATCGACACATATCAATCAAATTAAAGCATCAATGCTACATAGTTTAAAAAGGCCAGGCTGATATTTGAATGATGGATATATACATTTATCATGGTTTGCCAGATTGTGGATGAAGTCTCATAGAATTATCCTCTTTATTTTCAAATGAATTATGATAATCAAAGTGGTTATTGTTTTGTTTTTCTATTGTTTTCTGGCTGTATCACATCCTAGCATTTCTATGAATTGGCGCACTGTGTTGCTGTATCCGTATATCTGAATCGTAGCCTGTTTCCTTAAAAGGGAACATAAAACTTTGCTTCCTGTTAAATGGATATGGGCTTTACATGGTTATGCATATTTATAGCAATTAAATGGAATTATCCAAGGCAGCAGATTCTGACATATATTGGACTGATCCTTACTTTAATGTTCCACGAAGACTCCAAAAGTTGTTCGGTTTTAGAGAAGTCCATTTAACCGATGATAAAAGAATTTGTGGGATACAATATGGTATTAATTTTATGATTGTTAGAGAAATTATATGGCATTTGAGGTCACCTTCAAATAAAATGTCTTTAGGTAGAATCAAGTTTCCTATTGGCATCATGACATGCCCTCAAATGGGTAAAATTCTTTCATATGGATGCGGAGAGCAACTCAGTGGCAAGAAGGGCATCTAATGAAAAATGTCAAACTAACAAAATTAGCCTTATTCTCTACAGACTTAATATGGCAAAGGTTTACTAAGTTATTGGCTTTCTGTTGATCCTTCTTTGCGATTTTGCTTTGAGATATTATCAAGCCTAACTGATTAAATTGTAGCGGATACTCCATAAACAGAAGTACTTTGACAGTGTGTCTCTTTGCAAATATTACGCTCCCATGTAAATAAGTTTTTTAAGCCTTTTTGTTTTTAAAAATTATCATGCTACAAGATTCTATAATGGAATTAGCATATTGAGATTTCCAAACGAAAAAGTTAAAACCATTGATACTAGCTGTTTTTGAGTTTTGTCAAGTTTGCATTAGTACTAATTGCTTCTTGTATTCTGCATGCTATTTTCTGCGGTTGCATGATTATCACATGACCAAAGTGAAGATTCCATAATTGGCAATGTACTTTGTCTATTATGGTCTTAATTTTTGGTGAACCTTAGGATGCATAGTACTATATATAGCTAAGAGTAAGTTCTATTGAAGAGAATGACGAAGGGATCATGTGAAACCTAATTTTGTCTTCACTACTTTTACCAGTTCGCACCCTTTTTCAGTTCACCTTTTGACTGGTCCGAATGCCTAGGTTGTGCGGTATAAAATAGCAAATGATGGAACTATCTTTCGCATAGACCCTCTCTCTTGTTTCTATTATTTTTTTTGTTTATAGTTTATGCACTTTTATTTACTTTGACCACTCAACCTTTCACCTTCTTCAGCAACTTCTTTCGCATAAATACTGATGTGAATAGTTTCTCTTTCTATAAGTTATACTTTTTTAGATCAAAGAAGAATGTAAGGTAAAGTTGATTTGGGAGGATATTAGTGTGTAGAATAAATCATTCTTGTTTTCAATTATTTTGTTTTTCAGAATGGTACTCTTTATTACATACAATTTTTTTTTCAGAATGGTTGTCAGATTAGAAACAGAAAATAGTTACAAAGAGATCTTGATAGAACTTCTTTTGTACACTTATAGTCTAGACTCATCCTTACATATCATGCATGTTGATTTCATGAACAGTTGGAAGCTCCAGAATTGAAGCTCTCGGGTCCCAACAAATTGGGAAGGACTGAATACTTCAACCACTTGAGGAGTGCTAAATTCTGCTTGTCTCCCCGTGGCGAATCTTCCTGGACGCTTCGTTTTTATGAATCTTTCTTTGTGGTCTCTCTCTCTCTCTCTCTCTCTCTCTCTCTCTCTCTCTCTCTCTCTCTCTCTCTCTCTGGTGAAGTGATGTATGGTTGTTTTATATTTGAGGCCCTTTTGATAATGCAGTAACTGTAACACAGGAATGCATCCCAGTCATTTTATCAGATCAGGTTGAACTACCTTTCCAGACGTGATTGACTACAGTCAGATATCCATCAAGTGCCATCCACCCGGATTGGCCCTCAACTACTTGATTACCTGGAATCTATACCGGGTGAGTTGCCCCACTCTCTTCTTTAACATCTCATTCTAGTTTAGAAGCTTGCTATATGGTAATACTGGAAAATGCTTACCATGCCAGATGAAGTGATAGAGGAATGATAGCTCGCGGAAGACAAATAAGGTGTCTCTGGGTTTATGCTCCAGAAACTGAACCATGCTCTGCTATGTTCGGAATTTTGTGGGAACTTCAAAGAAAGGTGAGACAATTCCACCAGTCTGCAGAAACATTCTGGCTTCACAATGGATCCATTGTTAACAGAGATTTGATTGAGTTTGACAATTGGAGAACTCCCGTCCCTTTGCCTTGATAAAAAGTCTGTACGATAAAACCTCCTTGCGCTTCTCCATGAAGAGAGGATCTTGCACTTTTTTTTGTTTGGGTAAGGACCAGGTGTATCCCTAGTCAATTACGGGGAAAAAACATTTCGGGTCCAGAAACTGCGCTAGGCTATGGGTTTATGCTCCAGAAACTGCACCAAATTTCTTATGTGAGGGATTTTTAGGGGAGCTACATAGGAAATAGAGGCGGTTCCACCAGTCTGCAGAAAAATTTGGCCTCGCAAGATAGAGCAGAGACCAGGCTGAGTTTGACAACTGCAGATCAATGCACACCCGGTCTATGCAATCATATGATTCGGTCAAGACTAGAGGTTGGTTCCGCTAACACGAAATTCATTTTTCTCCTCGCATATGTACACTGTATTTTGGAAGCTAAAGGTGTACTAATTGGGCTTTGAACTTTTTTGGTTAAGTCGTCTTCTTAGTGAAGCTGGTGGAGTGGTGTTGATTGATCTTCGACAGGTTTGCTCTTTCAAGACCTCGACAGAAATCTCAATACTCTGATGTACTATTGTTATGTCATTGCTACATTTGTTTATGTGAAGGAAAACATTACCTACTTCTAGATGGAGAATTTTTGTCAGCAATATATTTTGAGTCAAGTATGGACTATCTCCCTATATTTTTTATGGGTTTCTCACATTTCCAGAAAATTGTTAGCAGTTAGCGAAATCCTAAATCATGTACGCTTCTGCTTTGTATCTCTCTTCACAGATTTTAGCAGCTTTATTGAACGCAAGCAGTGACCATGTGTTGGTGCAAACTATATTTAATTTGAAGTGGACTGATTTAATCGGTCTAATTTTGTGCTTGAACACGAGGAAAACTAAAGAATCTGAATCTGATGTGTTTTTAGCTTGCTGCCCATTGTACGTAGTTGTCTGGGTTTTTTCAGGTGATTATGTTTTAGACAATGCGTTTATTTTCAGTGCATTATAAAACTTCATGTTGTCTTGTGTGTATCAACTTTGGAGTGTGGGTGCAGACACCCACAGAATTGATTAAGACACCCACCAAAGAATGACTGTTAATCTATTTTATTGAGTGGACACATTTATTCTTGTAAAAGTCCAAAATGTCTTAACTTATCAGTGAAAATTACAAGAGCTTCTTCCCTCTCCCTTGCTGAGAGTCTCCTCTCCCCCTGCCGCCCTTCTCACTCCTTCGTGACGAGCCCCTCATCTCCTCCCCCTCACCCTCGCCCTCACCTCCCCTTGCGCCCCCTCCTTCTCACGCCGCCCTGACTCGCCTCTTCCCCTCCATCCCTTGACGACCTCCCCCCTGCCATGTTCGGCTATGTCCGGCTGAACAGTTGTAGCTCTGTTTGGCTATGTTCGGCCAAAAAGTTGTAGCACTGTTTAGCCATGGCTGGTTGAACAGAGCTACAATTGTTCGGCCAGATGGCCAAACAGAGCAGCGAGGGGGAGGTTGGGGGGGGGGGGGGGACGGTGGGGTAAGGAGGGCAAGCGGCGGGGGAGGGGAAAGGTGAGGGGGAGGTGAGGGGCTCACTGGCAGGGGCTGGAAGAAGGAGGAGAAGGTGGAGGGTAGTCGGTGGCGGGAGAAGCAGGAGGAGGAAGGAGGGGTAATTTCGGTATTATTGAAAATTTGCGGAGGAGGTGAGGGGCTCGCCAGCGGGGGCTGGAAGGAGGAGGAGGCGAAGGGTTGTCGGCGGCAGGAGAAGCAGGAGGAGGAAGGAGGGTAATTTCAAATTATTGAAAATTTGATGGGCGCCTTTATCAAACTGAGTGGGTTCCATGATCTGATGGGTGCCTTAAAGAATTGTTGAGTGTAAATAGTCGCGCTCACAACTTAGTCGCGGAATAGTACTGCAAACAGGGAATACATAGGTATTACTGTACCTATATTTCTTTCTTTAAGTGGATATGAATGCAAATATTTTAATTCAATAACCATATTAATTATAAAGCTCTAGTCACGCGGCCTATCATCATCAGAGCAAGATGATGCCACACCATCTGCGAATTCAAAACATAAAATGAGTAAGAAAAAATAAACGAACAAAACTAAAATAAGATATCAAATGAGTGGAGGAAGAGTACCATAGTACCTCTCTATAAGAATAAGGGTGATATCCCGAGTTGTTCAAATTATCGTGGAATAAAACTCATGTGTCACATCATGAAGCTTTGGGAAAAGGTAATTGAACACAAGTTAAGGTAGAATATTAAAATATCAGAGAATCAGTTTGGGTTCATGCCGGAGCGATCGACAACAAATGCTATTTATTTGCTTCGTCAACTTATAGAGCGATTTTGAGAGAGGAAGAGAAATTTGCATATGGTCTTTATTGATTTAGAAAAAAGCTTATGATAAGGTGCCAAGAGAGGTATTATGATGGATATTGATGAAAAAGGAGTCCCCATCAAATATATTGACATAATAAGGAAATGTACGATGGAGTAGTGACAAATGTTAGAACTTGTGGAGGCATAACAAGTGATTTTCTATTACAATTGGATTGCATAAAGGATCTGCATTGAGTCCATTCTTATTTGCCATAGTGATGATGAGCGTACTAGAGCTATTTAGGATGAGATACCAAAGTATATGCTATTTGCTAATGATATTGTCCTAGTCAATGAAACGAGAGCTGGGATAAATGCAAAATTAGATTTGAAGGCAAACTCTAGAATCTCGAGGTTTTAGATTAAGTAAAACCAAAACAGAGTATATGGAGTGTAAATTCAGTAAACAGGGAATCCGAGATTATAGTATTGTGACACTAGATGGTCAAGAAATATCGATGAGCAGTTATTTTAAGTACTTAGGTTCTATTATCCAAAAGGATGGGGAGATCAATAGTGATGTCAACCATAGGATCTAAATCGGCTGGTTGAAATGGAGGAGCGCAACATGAGTTTTATGTGATCGTGATATTCTGTTATAGCTAAAGGGAAAGTTTTATCGGATTGCTGTTAGGTCAGCTTGGTTATATGACACAGAATGTTGAGTTATAAAGAGATATCATATCCAGAAGATGAGTGTAGCAGGATGCGCATGCTTCGTTGGATGTGTGGTAACATGAGGAGAGATAAGGTGAGAAATAAGGATATTCGTACTAAGATAGGCGTAGCCTTTATAGAAGAAAAGATAAGAGAAAACCACCTACAATGGTTTGGTCATGTGCGATACGTAGACCTACAGATACGCCAGTCCGATAAGTAGAGCGTATCAAATTAGAGCAAGTTAAAAGAGCGCAGGGGAGACCAAAGAAAACAAGAATGGGAGTAATATGACAAGATATAGAGGCTAAAGGTCTTAGTGATTGCTTGATAGGAATGAGTGGAGAAAGCTGATCCATGTGCCTGATCTAGCGTAATTCTCTTTTGGTTCATGTAGCCTACCCCAAATACTTGGGATAAATGACTTAGTTGTTGTTGCTGTTGTTGAAACTAAAATAAGAACTTTTAGATCTAATATGAAAATATATTAAATGATCTGAGAGTATAATACGCATTATCACATTAACTTTTATCTTAGGCTCTTAGCATAGAGACACTACAACATAGCATATACCAGTGAATTTGAAAATTAATAATGATAAATATGATTACTCTCTGACTGATTGTTTCCTTGATTTAGGCAAATGAATGTACAAGTGTCAGATATTATTATTTTTCCATAAAATACAGATCAGTAATAATTGAATATATAAATTGTTGATAAATCTATTTTTAAATTATTCTAATCAAACACTTGAGGCTGAATGATAAATTGTATATTCTAATGGACAATGTGCAGACACTTTTTATCAAAGGGAGGTATATTATGGATGGGATTGCTGCAGCACAAGAGAGAATTTCTAATGTTTCAAGGATAACATTTAAGGTGGTATGTTGTTCAAATTGGACTTTGCAAAAGCTTATGACATGCTTGATTTGGGTTTTATTATGGAAGTCATTAGAGCAAGAAAGATTGGTACAAATGGATAATTGGATGATAAGTGCTTGAAAGGAGGTAAGTCTCATATTATTGGTGAATGGGTGCCTAGATAGAGTGATTTATTCTAGAAGGGGACTTAGACAAGGGGATCCATTATCACCTTTGTTATTTGTCATTGCAGCTGACTCGTTTACTAAAAATGTTGAACCTGATAGTTAGAACTGGTGTCTGGAGGGGTTAGGACCCATAGGTTTCCAGAAGCAAGTGGTGAGCCTTCAACATGTAGATGATACATTGCTGCTTTGTGAAAGTGATAAGAATTATATTAGGAGTTTAAAGTTGCTCTTGTATGGCTTTGAATTAGCTTCTGGGCTGAATATTAATTTTGGCAAGAGTTCAGTCATTGTTTTAGAAGACAACATGGAATTATAGATGAGGTGGCTAGGCTGTGGAACTGCAAGTCTGATACTTTTCCTATCAGCTACTTGGGGATCCTTTGAGCTTGGGAAGCTACATCATGAAGATGGCAACCCATGTTGATTAAGATTGATGAGGCACTAGCTGGATGGAAGGGTATTGTCCTTTCAAGAGGAGGAAGTTTGAGTCTTGTTAATTCTGTGATCACTGCTGTGCCTTTGTACATGATGTCCTTTTATAAA